>CAUYRH010078917.1:0-15432 GCA_963574655.1 Perodicticus potto
AAGGGGAGGGAGAGGGTGGGGGGAGAGATGATAAAGGGTGAGATCACACTTGTGGTGCATATGTGAAGGGTCAGGAGAAATCTTCTAAATACGGATCAAAATTGTTTTCACATAGTAAATGAGAAAATATCATGAATGTTATGTTAATCAGGTTGATAAAAATATCTCCAATTGTATGGGAAGCCCGCACACTGTACTCCAAGCCTGAATCATTGTACACAGTTATGACTCAATAAAAAATAATTAAAAAAAAAAAAAAACTTAGAGTAACACAAGTATTTCACTCACTTTTTCAAACTTAGTTGTATTTTTAAGAGACAGTATAGATACCTGATTTGATATTCTGTTTTTTAGGAGAAAGGGGAGAAAATGAATTCCCTACTAAATGTACTCTAGTTCTACTCATTAGTATCCTAGATCTAATATCAATGATAATGACAGCAATGAAAATGATAGCAGTATAGATACCTGATTTGATATTCTGTTTTTTAGGAGAAAGGGTAGATAATGAATTCCCTACTAAATGTACTCTAGTTCTGCTCATTAGTATCCTAGGGTTAATGTCAATGATAATGATAGCAAAAATAATAAAATACAGCAAATATAATCGTGTAGCACTTATGATATCCCAGTCACTGTAGTAAATACTATTGATTAGTGCCATTTTATACTTAAGAAAATTAAGCAATTTCTACTTTGCACAGACTGGAAACAAGCATTCGATCTGTAACGTGATGCTCTAAAATTCTCTCTTCACCCACTCTATTTTCCTTCCTCTATATAATTAGCTCTTTTCCACTGTAATTAGCATCTCAAGAAATTCTGAACAATAGAAATATATTAACAATCTGATTGTGTGGATACTATTCTCCTTCTAAAGTAGCAGAAATATCATCTAAGGTAAGTAAGGTCTCTGGAGGAACTACAACTACTACAAACACCAAGAGTAGCAGAGATAGACTACAGGTGGCATTGCTTCTTTGTAGATAAAGTAAACATTCCACCATGGAAACCACAATGGAAACCATCTAACCTCAGATGGGTTAGAATTTGGAGTTCATGATGAGCATAAAACCCAGTTCCACAATTAATTAGTACAATCATGTTGGATATCATATTATGCCACATTGCTCAGTAACAAGTACTCAAACACTTGATTTATAAAATTTTTTTCTAGGCTTGGTGTCCACAGAGCAGCAGTTAGAGCACTGGACACATACACCAAGGCTGGCAGGTTCAAACCTGGCCAGGCCTGCCAAACAATGATAACTGATAACAATGATAAAAAAAATAGCCTGGCATTATGGCAGGTACCTGTAGTCCCAGCTACTTGGGAGGCTAAGGCAAGAGAATCACTTGAACCCAAGAGTTTGAGGTTGCTGTGAGCTGTGAAGCCACAGCACTCTACCAAGGGTGATATGGTGACACTCTGTCTCAAATAATAATAATAATAATAATAACAACAAATTTTTTTTCTGTTAATAGGCAAAAGCTAGTATGAATTTTCACAAGTGTATAATTATACTTAACTTCTCTATTCATTTAATATTTAGTGACTATTGGAACATTGCATATATCTAATTTTTACTGAGGAAACTGAATAGATCAAGATTATAATTTCTTAAAAACTTAATTCTTTGTCTCTACAGTGGAAATATTTCTAATGACTGAGAAGCTTAATATACTTTAAGTCTCAGTCCACTATTTAGAAAGTACTTGATAATATACTACTGAAAATATCCGATGAATGCTATCCTGCCCCAATTAACTTAAGGACTTCTCTGTTGTATTGGTGCTTTTTTCTAGGCCTATTTAAAGCCTCCGACAAGTGCATTCTTAGTCTTAGTCCTTTAGATGGGTTAGAAATGCAAGAAACAGCTCAGCTAAAAGTGTCTCAATTGCATTGCATGGAACATATGAAAATTCTAATTAGTGAAAGTTCTGCAGTGGATAACTACTGTGCATTCTAAATTATATTTATCCATTACAACTTTGTCATCAAATATTGGATGTGGGCTATAGTTAGCGTCACTGCAAATTTGCATTTCAACTGGAGAAAAAGACACCTTCTTTTTGTCTTCACTGATTAACATTTTCAAGGTCTGTAATTTTCTTGCTGCTCACAGAAACAAAGCCAGCCAAGCTCATACAGAAAACCTATTCTCCAAGATATAAATATTTGCTATTCAGAAAATCTCAATGAGGGTTTAGTTATTTTAAACTAAAGAAAGAAAATTACTAGTAATGATTGGTTTCAGCTAACGAAATGCTTTTATGCAAATATGTGAACCCTAAATATGACCTGGAAACAAAAGACTGCTTAACAGTTACTATTAAGCAATACTTAGTAGATCAATTAAACAGAACTTCTTTCTAATGAGTATGTGGTACTGAGGTTGCCATAGAAACCTGGAAAGGAAAAGCCCTTGAATGCTAATTTATTAAGACTGTAAAATGCTATAGATCTTTTGGTGGCTGATAGTAACTGAAGTTGAAAGAAGTAATTTCTGAGGAACCAACTTTGTGTATTATAAGATGATTTGGAAAAGATAATCTGTACAATTCTATCATCTCCTTACTCTTCTGGGACTATTTGGATCTGCCATCTAGATACATCTTCTGCTCAGGTGTCTCCTCCAATCCAGATCTATGTCTATAGAGAAAATTATTATAATGAATTTTCATATACCAAACATAAGAGGAGAAAAATATAGAAAATTCAATATGACTATTAACTTGACTCATTTTTCTACATTTTGTGTGTCACAATAAGGACATTGGGATTTCCCAGGTATGACAGTTGTGCAGAGCAGGAAAGAGGACAGATAGAATTGGGCAGAGAATTACATCCAAGTGCAATATGAACCCAATGGCAGCCTTGACCAACTCCGCAAGGATATTGGAAAATAAAATGGTTCTCAGAGTTGTACTGTGATGCACTAAGGAAACTAGAATTTTATTCCTCCCTTGGTGAATTCTTGAATGCCAGTTGTCTTAGGAAGAGATGTGACCTTAGGAAAAGTGGCTCTCTGGTACAGAAACAGAAGTTTCTGGCCACACTAATGTCACATTGAAGAGAGAAATTGTGTAGGAAATATGAACGTGCATCACAGTACGCTTAGATCTATCATTCACAAACAATGATTAGACTACGTGCACACATCTTGCTTTTGTATAGGCAATGAGAATTGTTTCAGCAACATGATTAGTGCTATATTTGATCTTTCATAGTTAAGTTTTTAAGAAATATAAAAATATCAATTTAGGTTCAGAGAATAGTGTATCAAAACATGAAATCCAAATTTTACATTGATTAAAAAGAGTAGATGAAAAACCTCACATGCTTATTCCATCAGAATGTGGGAAATCTACCTCAGGTAAGAAAATATTTAAGTAGAGGTAAAAAAGATCACAGCAGTTGAATAGCACTTTCCATATATTCTTTTGGAAAACATGTAGATGAAGGAATGTAATCTTTTAAAATAACAACATGAGGACACTGAATATTTTTTAAAAAATAATTTCATCTTCATATGTATCAAAGAAATTATAAAAAATATAGAGAGGGAAAGACTGCCCTTAAAATGATTTAATCTCTAATGTTCAAATCTGTGTGAAGGTGAATTAGGCTAAGAAGAATGACAAAATATTTAGCATTAGGATTATAAAGAAAGATAAAGGCAATTAATTACTCAAGGGTCAGTGGAGCTCTGCCCTCACCAGATTGACTCCAATACTGAAAACAATCAAGGGATTTTTGCATGTGACTCAAAAGTAAAGAGCAGACTAGTGTGTGGCAATTCAGGGCTTAAAGATGCTATCGACTAGGCACAGGAACGTTGTAAGATCACACATACGTATCTGATACTTTCAAAATAATACATGTCAGTATCAATTACCACATTAATTTTAATTCAAAAAAATCTTAAGCTTTTCACAATGAAAGCTTTGACACCCCAGAAAGTGATGAAGAAGTGATGGGGTGCTTGCAGTGAATACAGACTGTAAATAAGTACTTCCCTTATTTAGAACCTGAAGAAACAAAAAACCATAAAATTAAGAGTGCATTTTCTTATGTTCCATCTTTAAGTGCTATGTGTCTGAGAACACAGGTCCTGAATGTACCATATAAAGATGTAAACCCTGATTAGAACTCTAATCCCCTAATTAGAACCAGTTGAATCTGGTACAATCTGGACAGACATTCTCATAGACTAGCTGTTAAGAGTATGATAAAACAAAGTCATATTTGATTTGTTTTCTCCAGTAACTGTCAGAGATCCAAAGGGGTGAAAATGAATCCCACAAGACATAAATTAAGTTGCTTATGCTTATGAAAATATTCTAGATAAGAGCAGAGGCATTAGAACATAGATATGTATGGAAATATATTATTTGGAAAAACCAGAATTACTTATCAAGCACACCCTATAAATTTGAAATAGGTTCAAGGTAGTAGCTTCACAAAACATGAAACTCAAATTCTTGATCTTTTCTTTTCCTTCACTCATCTCGCCCTAGAAGGTTATCTTCTACAGATGCTCCCAAGAGGTTAGGTATCTCCTCCTGGGGTCAATATGCATCAACAATCTGCCTCACTTTTGGTCTCATCTTTTCCCCTTTGTGAAAGCATAAGAAAAACTCCTTTCAGGATCATTGCCATATTGGTTAAATTACCTCATCATTAGGGTATTTGACATATCCATAATGACAATGGTCATGATAAAATGTGGATTGCAAAACATCAAGCTAGTTCTAGTGGTGTGTGAGCATATCTGTGTGTGTGTGTGTGTTAATCACTTTTTTTTTTTTTTTGTAGAGACAGAGTCTCACTTTATAGCCCTCAGTAGAGGGCCGTGGCCTCACATAGCTCACAGCCACCTCCTATTCTTGGGCTTAGGCGATTCTCTTGCCTCAGCCTCCCAAGGAGCTGGGACTACAGGCACCCGCCACAATGCCCGGCTATTTTTTTTTTTGCAGTTCACGGGGGCTGTGTTTGAACCCTTGGCATATGGGGCCGGTGCGCTGCTCACTGCGTGACAGGTGCCACTCATTTTAATCACTTTTAATTTACAGTTGAGATTTCACTTGTGGTTCAGTATCAAACTAAACCATGGTAACAGTATCAAACTAAATATCTTTAATTGTGTGAAGTTCATTTGTAAAACTGCTGTATTCTTCATAGTGGTCTGCATAAGAATGATACAATTTTATTTAAAGGGTCTAAAAGAGAACCAGAAGACCATTTTCCAACCTATTTTAGAATCAGTTAATCATTAACATTTTTATGTACATAAAAATGTCAGAAATCTGTTCTACACTTTTATGTTGTAAAAACAAAGTTAAAACTTGTAAGAGTTGGAAGGAAATAACCTTAAGACAGTCTTCTAAAAAAAAGGAAAATATTAGTTCTTAAACGATCATTTGACAAAAGGAGAAATAATTTTCTGGCAAGAACTGAGTAACTTCCAAGTTGAAAGGGTCAAAAACAGATGATGATTCTGTGGACAGAGCATCATTAAAGAGAACTGTGTTAGAATAATAGCTATAAGATGGAAGGATAAGTCATATGACATTTGATTCCGTTTGAAAAGTTCAAAGACTTCAAATCATTATAGCTAAGGATTGATTTATTTTTGTTCCCTAGCAGTAAAAGGTAATTTTAAATGGAAGAATATCTTCATTTCAAGAAAAATGTTAGAGTCTTACTAAAGCCTAAAATGACTTGAGCTTAATAAGACCTTTAAGAGCAAGTATCAAAAAAAAAAAAAAAAAAAGTTTCTGATTTCTCTCTCCAACCATCTTTCTAATGTTTTTTATTTCTTAAAACTTTATTCAATCATCCAAAAATACTAATACTGTGGGGAAAAGTTAAATAATATGCAATGATTATTTTCAAAATAATTTTAAATAGCTTCTTAATAACTGTCGAAATGTTCTCTTTATGCCCATGAAACCTGTGTCTATTTCATTCTTATAATAAGCCAGTTAATTTTTCATGAATTTTTAAATGCCATCTCTGTATTCCTCCTCTCATCCCCCCTCATTTTATTCCTTTACGGTGAAAGCTGTAGTGAGTAGATTTCTGCAGACGGCAGTGCATCTGAATGGGAAAACAGATGTGGCTGGCAGAGCTTCCTGTACAGTTCAGCCTGATGCTACAGTCCTTCATGGTTCTGTGTGGCCTGTGTAGACTTCTGAGGTGTTTGCATGCCCCAGAAGGAAGAGGAAATTAAGGGCATTTGCCGCAAGGGAATCACTGTGGAGAGGGTGATGCTGGATTACTTAGTTGATAATCAATGGGAATGATATGAGGCCTGACAATATCAGAAGTGCCAGCAAAAGCCAAGGCAAGAAACAAGGAAGCAAGAGGAGACCCACCATCCTATGGCAGTACAATCACAGGAAAACGAGCTGAGGACATTTAACTACTGATACAGCATAGGCCAAAGGACATTGCAAAAGGAGCAATTGGCTTTCTTCCCTGCGAGCCCTGTAAGTTACATGCAGCCTTATACTCGCTCATCTGACCTTGAGGCAAGAGGAAGAACAGGAGGTATAAGAAGAAACTTCAAAATTCGAATTAATTCAATTGACTAAGAAGGAACTATTTTGAGTTGAAAAATACTATATTGTTTTTGAACGTCAGGTTGACGTTTTCTATCGTGTGTGCCTCTGTGGCTCTGTGTGTGTTTCTGCTGTCAGTGCCAACGAGAGGGTGGCTAGAAAACAAGGTGGGATCAGATGTGGAAAACAAAGAACATTAAAAGAATGGAATTTCCACTGTTTGTTGTTATTGTTGTTTTTAGAGGATGTAGATACACATGATTCCCAAAAATACTGAATAAAACAGCATACCTAGGTTCTACTGATCAATTGCTTTTCAAGTCGGTTGCTACCCAAAGCATTTGACAGGGATGATGACAGAGGGGGAATAAACTAGACAATTTCTACATCCTACACATGAAATAGATGCATAATATTATAGGAGGACCTGTGGTGAGAGGCCTAGCAACTTTAGAGAAGATGCACAGAAAAGGATGACATTTTAGTTAAGATGTGAAACTCAATGAAATAGACATTAAAAAAAATGCCTGCAGTACTCAAGAAACATAAAACGGACAGTTTGGCTAGAGTGTAATTAGTGTGAGGGGCTATAATGCTATGGCAAAAACATCAAAGAAAGCAAGATAATAGTTGATTAGGGCTTTGTCGTTTATGGTAAGGTACATAGATTGTATTCATGGTAAAATTTAAAGCTACTATAAACTGTATCTTCAGTTTTGCTCTCTCTGCTTTCCTGCAATCTTCTTTCAGAAATAGATCATTAATGTTTCTTTCAAGAACATTTAATAGAACACAGAGTAAGAAAAGCAAAATACCCTGATATCTCCTGGCAATCACATAATTTCCCCCAAATTGAGAACTGAGCCTAAAAGTTCAAGGACAGCAACTGGTTTGATCTAATGCACTCTTTAAGGGACTCTTCAAAGATATTGTTAATTATTTTCTGCTGTTTACAGTTGTAAAGATGACACAGCTCTGGTCCTCAAGGCTTTGATTGCTCACAGTTTTGGCCCAGACTATTAATACCTCTACCAGGGTGAGTGACCAGACCTGCTCACGCTTCTTACCTCCTCTGGATGATGTCATCTAATTGCTTGGCTGATGACAATCAATTTTTTATATCTAGCTTTCACTTTTCAATGCCTTTTATTGCTATTTATATAACTACTAAGTCGTCTTCCTAAATATGTCCAAACCAAAACTCTGATTCTCATTCCTGGCAAGCCTGTTACTCCAGTAGCTCTCCCTTGATTCCAGAAAATGAAACATCATACTTCAAGATCCTCCAGATAATTTTTTTGAAACATAATATGGTTCCTCTGTTTTTTACTTCTAATATCAAAACTGTCACAAATCCCATAGCTCCAGCTTTAGCATATATCTAGATTCTGATCACTTCTTAATATTACCATGAACCCCACCCTGATAAGGAGACCATCATTGCTTTCCTATAGTTTTGCAGTAGGACACTAAGCAATCCTCATTCTGTTCTTTTCCCTCACACTAGTATATTCTCAGTATGAAGGAAGACTTACCATCCCTAAAGATAAATTAGATTATCTCATTGTCATTTTAAAACTCTATGTTTGTTTCAACTGCTCTCAGAATTAACCCCAAATCCTTGAAAAGTTTAACAAGTCAATTTTAAATGTTTTATTCCAGTCCCTCTAACTCCCCTTCAAATTTCCCCTTCAGTGACATTATTTCCTTTGCAATCTATACAAAGAATCAGGGTGTTTAAACTTTTCCCATTTACAAAGAATGTCCTTATGCCTTTCCATTTGATCTATACACACTAATACACACTTGGTAAAGTCATGATTATATGTATGTATACATATATACATATATATAAATATATATATGTATATATGTATTTTATGTATTATATTTTATGTATTATATAAATATATATATGTATATATGTATTTTGAGACATAGTCTCACTCTGTTGCCCTGGGTAGAGTGCTGTGGTGTCACAGCTCAACAACCTCAACCTCCTGGGTTCAGGCAATCTATGAGCCTTAGCCTCTTGAGTAGCTGGGACCCACCACCATGCTCAGCTGTTTTTTCTATTTTTAGTAGACACAGGGTCTCCCTATTGCTCAGACTGGTCTTGAATTCCTGAGCTCAGGCAATCCACCTGCCTCAGCTTCCCAAAGTGCTAGGATTACAGGTGTGAGTCACTGTGTCCCAGCCAACTTATGACACATTTATTCTTTACTCATTTATCCTCTGGCCCTCCCTAACTGAATATAAATTTGGTGAGGAGAAATAATTTGTAAGGTCATTTTTCACTGCTATTTTATCATTGATATTAGGAAACTGTATGCTATGTTTAACACATGCCTATATCAATGAACTAATGAATGGATTAAAAATAAATAAGTGAATTAATAATTGAGTAAGTAGATAACTTATTTAAAAATAAAAGTAAACCTCTACTCAATCTTTAAACAAAATTCATTACAAAGAGATCTAAGATTCATATATTTAAAAACACAGATCAAATTTTGATAATCACAGAATTTAAAAAGTATTTCCAAGTAAAACAACATGTGAAAACCCAAGGGTTAGAGATTGGTATTATTTAATACATTGAAGTAAATAAAATTTTTATTAGAAACAGTACACAAAAGACATTCAATGTAAAACAAAGGGCACATATCTTTAATTAAAAAAAATCATTCAATATTTTTTTGAAAAGAAAAATTTAAGACATTATATGCAGATAAAAGCAATGATGAAATTCTATTCAAATTGGCAATAAATAAAAGTAAAAACATAAAATTGATGCTATTCTTTTTTATTATATATTTTATTTATTCCAAAATATAAAAATGATCATTTCAGCATATAACCAATAGAAAAATTACTATTTTTTATTGTTGGGTATTCATTAAGTGTACAAAGAACCAGGTTACACTGATTGCATTTGTTAGGTAAGGTCCCTTTTACAATTGTATCCCGCCCGCAACTGATGTGTCACACGCTGCGACTCCCGACCCCTGTTCCTCCTTCCCTCTGTCTGCTCTTCCCTTACTGGAAAATATAACTTTTTTACATATTCTGACTGAGAATGTAAATAGGTACAATGTATTTTTGGGGAAAAAACTGAAAATTATAATATCCAACAAAATTTTGTATGCATATATACATTATCTTTCTCTACATATATTCATATCTATACTGAATATAAATAAATTATATGAATATAACTGAATTATAAACTCACAGAAGTTCACTAATCTATAATCACAAAGGAATAAAGGAAGTTTATTGCATCATACCTTACAACATTAACACTACAAATAATTGGGAACTGGTTAAACATCATACTCCCTAAAATATGATGCAAGTGCATTTATTCAAAAGTGATTACCCTACCTGTGTTTGTAAATGAACAAGCAAAAAGTAAAAAATAAGAAGTTATAGTAAGGTGCAAAAAGATATGTACTCTGTTTCCCTTTTAAAAAAATTATAAAACTGGGTATAAGCACTTTTCTTTCGTGTTAGGAATCACATAAAATTTATGTTGGGGGTAGTTGGCAGAATAAGAGATTTTGTCTTTTGTCTCATTAAAATACTTAATCATGATTATTCTGATAACTAGGTACTGTTTGTACTTACTATTTCTAATTTCTATATTTTGAAAAAGTTCAGACATACTCAAATTAGGAAAATAAGTTGAACAACTCAACCCAACACTGATGGAAAATTATCAAAATTTTGCCAATCTTGTTGCCTCTGAGTTTTTCCTCTTTATGTCTGTCATATTTTCACCACTAGATTGGATTATTGAGACAGGCTGGCAATAAAGTATATTTTAATTTTCTTCCTTTTATTGTGGTGTATTTTCAAAATGTAAGTGAACGATAGAAATAGATTTTTTGGTTGCTGATGACATGAAGGAACAATCGTTAAGAAAACCATAATGAAAGCAAACAGAGAGAACCTTGAGTGATTTATATGAACGATCATGACTGAGAGGCCATTTTGTTTGGTTACATTTCTTTGCATTACTTTTAATAGTCATTTTGATTTCTCCAGTATTTCAACAAATCCCATCCTTGTTTTAAAAAATAAAGAAAAAGAAACCCAAGATGCCTAATAAATATTTGTTAACTGGTTATTTTTTTACATTTTTATAGAAATTTGATTTATAGAGATAAAAGAGTATAGAAACAGGAATTTCCAAGGAAAAATAACATCCTTTGTCAAGTTTTCTACCGAATTTAAAGAAGAAAAAACAGAAGTCATGCTTATATGCATATTATCCTTCTCTATCTTAAGTTTATTACTTACTTTATAAGAATTACTTTTATAAAAAAAAGTAGTGCAGATATATTTTTCCATTTGTTTATATCTTCTGTGATTTCCTTCCTCAGTTGATCAGCAGAGTCAACATTGTTCAAATATCTATATTACCCAAAGTGATATATACATTCAATGCAACCTCCACTAAAATACCCAATGTCATTTTTTGCAGACCTAGAAACAATATTTCTAAGCTTCACGTGGAACCAGAAAAGGGCCCGAATAGCCAAAGCAACTTTAAGGAAAAGGAGAAATTGTGAGGTATCACTTTCCTAGACTTCAAGTTAAATTATAAGACTATACTAACCCAAACTGCATGGTACTAGGATACCATAACAAGGTAATCATTTTTCAATTTGGATTAAACCAGAAAGTATAATTATACTCAGTGATTTCCAGTACACATATGGGGCTAATAATGCCTCAAAGAGAAAATGTTATAGACATGAACCTAAGCCAAAAAATATCTTATGAAATAAAAATTTCCATAATTTTTAAACTATTATTTTAATAAGATAATTCCTCCATGTGTTTGGGCTTTATTTTTTCTTATTTGAATTCTTATTCTCTCCATAATAATTTCAGTAATTATTCTTATGTGTTACAAACTATTTTCTATTTTTGTCTTTTTTGTTTTTTATATATGAAATCTATCAAATTGCTTTTCTTATATCCATAAAGGGTTAAAATGTATGGAAGACAAAAATGTTATAGACATTTAAATTAACACAGACTATCAGAGCTACTGGAAAAATTTTTCCTCCCTGAAAATAATCTAAATAGTTCTTAGTAGATTTTAGTTAAGGAATTTTAATTTTAGCTAGTTAATACTGTTTAAGTGTGCTTTGCTGCTGCAATTACAGATGAAGTCAGATATCACTGATATTGCCACAAATTAATATTCTAGGGAATGAGAAAAAATTACTTTGTAGATTGCCCTATTAATATTCAGTGGTATAATAATAATTTATTTTGGATTTTTGGATATTTATATGTATTTTTATCTCCATATTGAATAATTTTATCTTGCATTAAACTAAAGTTTTAAAATTTGAAAGTCATTAGTTGAACCACTTGACAAGACAGAAATAAAATATAGTATAATAAAGCTATGCTTATTTTAATAATAGATTAATTATGGATATTTGAAGGCAATAATTCTTTCCTTCAGTAATGGTTTACTATTTTTAAAATGGGAAACACATATTTAGTATGTACTTTTTTAAATATTTGTTTTTTTTGAGAAAAATTATTTGCCAGGAAAGAGGTAGCATATATTATTGCTAACCTTACTATCGGACTTCTATTAATTATCATTAATAAAAATAAAAATATTTAAAGTGGCTCACACAAATGGCTGCAGCTCATCACTCCTTTCTATATGTAACCATTTTCCGAGTGACTTAGAGGAGCCATTTACATTGTGAATAGGACAGGGCGTCATGACTCATATTTTACTCTGGACACAATTATGCAACTTACTCTGGTTAATGGGTGTTAAGAAATGTGGCAAGTAGATTCATAAAAAAGCTCTTTCACAGTTGGATTTCTTTCTTACCTTTTAACATAGCTATGAGAATAAGCCCCAGGTACCTATTGAAGAATGAGAAACTCACAGACACAGTTAAGTATCCCAGTCATTACAGTTAAAGCTCTCCTAAATCAGTCAACAACCAGCCAACACCAAGGTCTCAAAAGAGTCATACAGCCTTGGATAAATTGAGTGAATGGCCAAAAAATATCTTTGAAGGAAGTTATAGTGCAAATAATTATGTTACATTCTATGTGAGAATATGATGGATTCTCAATAGAAGTGCAATTATCAGGAAGACAAGATGGAGAGACCCTAAAGATTTAAAAGTTACAGAGTTTATTCAATTCAGGGAGGTATTAGAATATAAATAACTTTTAGGTATTTTGGTTTATAGATTCCATTTTACATAATATTTTGTGAGGATTTTCCCAATTACTTTATACAAAACCATATAAAACTAATCTTTAAGAAAATACTAAAGGGTAATTGGTGGGTCCACACCTATGGTGCATCTTAGAAGGGTACAGGTGAAACTTACTAAATGTAGAATATAAATCTCTGAACAAAATAACTAAGAAAATGCCATGAAGGCTATGCTAACCAGTTAGTGAAAATATTTCAAACTGTATATAAAACCAGCACATTGTACCCCATGATTGCATTAATGTGCACAGCTATGATTTAATTAAAAAAAAAAAAAGAAAAGAAAATACTAGAAACATTTCTGATACAAGCTAGGCATTCTACTTAAATAACAGGAACTTTTCACAATCCCATCAAAAACACCCCCCTCAAATCCCCTGTTTCCATAATTCTAGCATAACAAATCTTAAATTTTCTATCACTACACAAAATAAAAATAATCAAAATTCATGAGTGTGATCTTATGAAAAAATCATCCATTTAAGAGTTTATAGTAGTTCCTGCCATATTTTTATCAACTACAAAAAATCCACCCTCCTCAAACACTGAGGATAAAACAGCAATGGTTACAGGTGTTTGTTTCTTTTTTCTGAACTACACTTCCATGTATGAACAATAGTCAAGCCAAGAATCAAAGCAAAAGCTCAATACCATTTACATTAGCCACAAAGAAAATAAAATACTGAAAAGTAAACTTAACTAAAAGGAGAAGGATCTCTACAAGAAGAACTATAAAACACAAATGAAAGAAATTACAGATAACATAAAAAATAAAAAAATTAACAACACCCACTTATAAATTGAGAGTCAATTTGTTAAAAATTACTATACATGCTGCTGTAAATCTCTAAAATGTTTTAGATATCTAATGCAATCCCCATCAAAATACCAAAGTCATTTCTCACATATGTGGAAAAAAATAATTATAAACTTCCTATGAAAACAAAAAAGAACCTGAATAGCCAAAACAATCATAGGAAAAAAGAACAAATCTGGAAGGATCACCTGACTTAGACTTACACTACAAAGCTATAGTAACCAAAACAGCATAGTACTAGATTAAAAGTAGGACACAGACCAACGAAATAGAATAGAGAACCCAGAGATAAACACACACTGGAGAAGAAATGCCGTACTCAATAAAAAATGCTGAGAAAATTGAATAGTTACACATAGAAGAATGAAATATGATCCTTACCTCTCCCCACATATGAAAATTAACTCAAGATGGACTAAAGACTTAAATGATACCTAAAGTCATAAAAATTCAAGAAAACCTAATAAAAACTCTTCCAGACATCAGTGTAGACAAAGAATTTATGACTAAGACACTAAAGGCAAATATAGCACCAACAAAAATAAACAAATGGGACTAAATTTTATAAAGTTTCTGTACAGGAAGGCAAAATAATCAACAGAGTAAATAGATGACCTACAGAATGGAACAAAATGTTCACTAACTATATATCTGACAAAGGACTGATATCCAGTATCTTCAAAGAACTCAAACAAATCATCAAGAAGAAAACAAATAACCTCATTAAAAAGTGAGTCTGAGGCTCGGTGCCTGTGGCTCAGCGGGCTAAGGAGCCAGCCACGTACACCTGAGCTGGTGGGTTCGAATCCAGCCTGGGCCCGCCAAACAACAATGACGGCTGCAACCAAAAAATGGCCGGGCGTTGTGGCGGGTGCCTGTAGTCCCAGCTACTTGGGAGGCAGAAGCAGGAGACTCGCTTGAGCCCAGGAGTTGGAGGTTGCTGTGAGCTGTGATGCCACAGCACTCTATCCGGGGTGACAGCTTGAGGCTCTGTCTCAAAAAAAAAAAAAAAAAGTGAGTCTGAGATTGTTAAGCTTCCATGTTTTTGTTTGAGTAAAGTGCAGGGAACACTCTTGAAAGCATCAGCCTGGGCGAATACTTCATGAGGAGGACCGCCAAGGCAATGGAAGTAGTATCAAAAATACATTACTGGCATCTGATGAAACTAAAAAGCTTCTGCACTGCCAAGAACACAGTAAGTATCGCTAGCAGACAGCCCTCAGAATGGGAACGAATATTTGCAAGTTATGCCTCCGACAAAGGCTTAATAACCAGAATACACAGAGAACTCCAACGTATTTGCAAGAAAAAAACAAGGGATCCCATCTCAGGATGGGCAAAAGATCTGAAAAGAAACTTCTCTAAAGAAGACAGGCACACGGCCTTCAGACACATGAAGAAATGCTCATTATCCTTAATAATCAGAGAAATGCAAATCAAAACTACCTTGAGATATCATCTAACTCCAGTAAGATTAGCCCACATGATGAAATCCCATAACCAGAGATGTTGGCGTGGATGTGGAGAAAAGGGAACACTTCTACATTGCTGGTGGGAATGCAAACTAATACATCCTTTTTGGAAAGACGTTTGGAGAATACTCAGATATCTAAAAATAGACTTGCCATTTGACCCTATAATTCCTTTACTTGGTATATACCCAGATGACCAAAAAATCACATTACAACAATGATATCTGTACCAGATTGTTTGTTGCAGCCTAATTCATAATTGCTAAGTCATGGAAGAAGCCCAAGAGCCCATTGATCCACGA
>CAUYRH010078919.1:0-15469 GCA_963574655.1 Perodicticus potto
CTGTAGTCCCAGCTACTTGGGAGGCAGAGGCAAGAGACTCGCTTGAGCCCAGGAATTGGAGGTTGCTGTGAGCTGTGATGCCATGGCACTCTACCCAGGGTGACAGCTTGAGGCTCTGTCTCAAAAAAAAAAAAAAAAAAAAAGAATCCAAGGAGTATTATCAGGACATACCAAACTAGAACTTCACGGTCCTAAGAATCAATACCTGAAATTGAGCTATGAATAACATAAAGCAATAATTATCATTATGCTGATACTTGTCACTTTATATGTGACCTCAAAATAAAAACCTTTTTTTCCCCAGGCTGGGCACTATGGAAAATCCCAGCATTTTGGGAGGCCAAGGTAGGAGTTTGAGATCAGCCTGGGCAACATAGTGAGACCCAATCTATTAAAAAAAATTTTTTTTTAAAAAAGAACCACTTGGGCAGCGCCTGTGGCTCAACGGAGTAGTGCGCTGGCCCCATATGCCAGAGGTGGCAGGTTCAAATCTAGCCCTGGCCAAAAAATAAATAAATAAATAAAATAAAATAAATATTAAAAATAATAAAAATAAAAAAAGGAAGTGGTGAAAGTGGGCATTCTTTAAAAAAAAAAAAAAAGAACCACTTTTTGGCTCGGCTCCCTTAGCACAGTGGTTAGGGCACTGGCCACATACACTAAGGCTGGAGGGTTCTAACTCAGCCCAACCCAGCTAAGCAATAAAGACAACTGCAAGAGAAAAATAGCCAGGTGGTGTGGTGGCACCTGCATACCCAGCTACTTGGGAAGAGAATCACTTAAGCCTAAGAGTTTGAGGTTGCTGTGAGCTGTGATGCCATGGTACTCTACTCAGGGCAACAGCTTGAGACTCTGTCTCAAAACAATTTAACTAACTAACTAACTAACTAACTAAATAAATAAATAAATAAATGGAACCACTTTTTCTTTTCTTTTTTTTTGTAGAGACAGACACTCACTTTATCACCCTCGGTAGAGTACCGTGGTGTCACACAGCTCACAGCAACCTCCAACTCCTGGGCTTAGATGATTCTCTTGCCTCAGCCTCCCGAGTAGCTGGGACTACAAGCGCCTACCACAATGCCTGGCTATTTTTTTGTTGTGGTTTTCATTGTTGTTTCAGCTGCTCCAGGCCGGGTTTGAACCCACCCACCTTGGTGTATGTGTCTGGCGCCCTACCCACTGAGCTATGGGCGCCGCCTAAAACTTCATTTTTAAAAGTAATATATAATAAAAGCCAAAACTTTTGAAAAACATTTAACATTATTATAAAGAAAATTCTATTCTGAGAGAATAGAAAATTCATTTCTACCACTGTGTATTCCGCCTTGGAGACTGGTAGACCAGATGTCAGAATGGAAGCTTCACTTGGTGCTCATGGCAGTGTCTGGCTGCACTTCAGCCCCTAAAGACAGCATGCACGCTTCTCTTTATTTGGTCAGGATCTAAAATCACTGCAAGCTATTAAACATTGAAAATAGTAGTCATATTGCAATAAAATGGCTAAGACAACTTATTTTCAAGCTTCTAGTCAATAAAGGCTGTTCTACTTAAAACCTTGTGGAAAGTTCTAGAGATAGAGCTCTGGGCTCTGAGCCAGTCACTCCGTGGGAAACCACCACTTTAGAAAGTGGGATTTTAGGAGTAGAGTGTGAATGAGATTGAAAGCAGTCTTTATGTGAGACCGTTTTACTGAGAAACCTCAATAATTGACCTCTTCTTTACTTTACTTTCGTGTTATTGGTTTTCTTTCTTTCTTTCTTTCTTTTTTTTTTGAGATAGAGCCTCAAGCTGTCCTCCTGGAAGAGTGCTGTGGCATCACAGCTCACAGCAACCTCCAACTCCTGGGCCCAAGCGAGTCTCCTGCCTCCACCTCCCAAGTAGCTGGGACCACAGGCGCCCGCCACAACGCCCAGCTATTTTTTGGTTGCTGCCATCATTGTTGTTTGGCAGGCCTGGGCTGAATTTGAACCCACCAGCTCAGGTGTATGTGGCTGGCACCTTAGCCACTTGAGCCACAGGCGCCAAGCCCATGTTATTGATTTTCATGCATTCAATTCCAGAGTATTTTCTAATAACAAGCCTATGTATTACCTTTTACAGCTTCATGGCTTGTGAATGAACACTGTCACCACTCTTAGTTCAAAAGAGGATACTCTGTAGAAAGTTGGATAAATTTATTTATTTTGTTTGAGACAGGGTCTCACTCTGTTGCCCAGGCTGGAGTGCCGTAAGTGTCAGTCTAGCTCATAGCAACCTCAAACTCTTGGGCTCAAGCGATCCTCTTGCCTCAGACTCTGGAGTAGCTGGGATTACAGGTGCCCACTGCAATGCCTGGATAGTTTTTCTATTTTTAGTACAGTTGGGATCTCATTCTTACTTAGGCTGGTTTTCAACTCCTGAGCTCAAGGGATCCTCCTGCCTTGGAGTGCTAGGATTACAGTGAGCTATCACGGCTGACCCTGTCCCACTTTCTTTGTGCATATCTTTATATATTCCTGTGGTTAACTTTGTAAAGTCTTAATGTCTTTTTTTTTTTTTTTTGAGACAGAGTCTCACTTTGTCACCTTCAGTAGAGTGCTGTGCCATCACAGCTCACAGCAACCTCTAGCTCTTGAGCTTAGCCGATTCTCTTGCCTCAGCCTCCCAAGTAGCCGGGACTACAGGCGCCCACCACAATACCCGACTATTTTGTTGTTGTTGTTGTTGCAGTTTGGCTGAGGCCGGGTTTGAACCTGCCACCCTTGGTATAAGGGGCCGGTACCCTACTTACTGAGCCACAGGCTCCGCCCAAGTCTTAATGTCTTAATGGATCAATGACTAAAGTCAGACCATGGAAAAGTGGCTTCAAAGCCATGACAGTTTCTTCCCAAGGCATGCTGGGAAGTCATTGAGCACCAGCGCTACTTGGGAGACCAAGTAAGAGTTATACTTCGCCACCCTTATGTTCCTTTTCCACAAGGAAGTGGAGTTGAGAGGAACATGGAAGGCATGTAGACACACGCGGATGCAGGAAAAGACGTAAGTTTCTCTTGATGTTTTCCTTTCTGGTGGTGGTGGCAGATCCAAAGCTCTAAGCCAGAGTGAAGGTCTGTGCAGCTGGGATTTAAGACATAGAGTGGACGTCTGTGGTTGGGGCTTCTAGAGGATGGGGGTGAAGTGTACTCTAGGGTAGGATGAGCCGAAGGAGAAGCCTTCCCTTTCCTTCCTCGGCTCCCCACACTGTGCCACCCCATACACTGGCTCCCCCGGGTCTGACGTGTAATACCTTTGCAGGGGGTTGGGAGGGGCAACAGGAAGAGGTGGTTTAGTGGACATTGGTGGTTATCTATCCTTCTCTTCTCTTCACACATCTCAACAAACTTACAATTTCATCTTAGTTTACATCATCGCCCAACTTCTTTGAGGGGAGAAGATACTTCATGGCCAGACCGATCAGCTCTTTGCATTCCCTGTGTAAGTTCATGGGCTCAGGGGAGGCATATGACTTATGGGTCCAATCAAGGTGAATCTCGGGACTCCTGCTTGGGAGCCTGCAACAGCAGTGTTACCTCTCTTCCTGTGGGTGCCAGGGTGTGCTGGAACCATCACGGTCCCTTTGCCTACCTGAGAAAAACAACTTAAAAATGAAGTTAAAAAATAGGAGAGGTACATGCATGGGAATCGGAGAGAAAAGGGGCAGGAGATCCCTGTTAAACTAATTCTAAGGCCTATTCTTCTCTTGACTGCCGGCTTCGTGAACACATGAATGTCCTCATCATTCCGTTAGGGAAGAGTTAGAGAAGAGTTTCCAGATTTTGGAATAAAAAACATTCTAACCTTTTACAGAGGATGGGAGGTGCCTCCACACACCCGTCTCTGGGGGCGGTGTCTTCCCTCTGACGGATGGAATGGTAGTCAATTGCTGATGTTCATCTCCAATGTATTAATACATTAAATGTGTGTATTTGCAGTGAATAATGGTAGAAAGCCATAGTGTTCAAGTATGCAGCAGTGAGGGGGGGAAGAGTGCCATTTGGAGGTGCTAGCCATCATTTATCACATGATTTCTATGGGGAAATCTGTTCCAAGTTCCACACAGGCAATTTAGAAATAAAAATATGGGGACTCTCTGGGTCTCAGGTTTCTCAGGAAGGCGTCATATTAGATGAAGTTTAAGGTATCTTCCAGCTTTAACATTCTGCGATTCGTTGTTACCTGTTCACTCTAAGTAAATGTGCAGGGGATTCCTGAAATAGGGCCGCATCCTGGAATAATATGGCATCTGAAGATTGTTCATTCCCCATTCAGCAAGCTGTATCTTGTTTTTTTTCACAGCAGTGGAGCATTTACCATCATTATTTTAACCATTTTTGAAATTCTAGCATAACACTCACATCTCGCCACTAAATATTTATACACAGAATACTTTATTGCAGCAAAGTCATCAGTTTGATTTGTCAGCTTTATGGAAACCTGAGTGATCTACACAGGCTCACATTTCTAAGCAAAAGCAAATAGCAATTTCCTTCTCCACCCAGGGGTTAGTCAAAGCAGGGATCATTTCTAAGAGCAGAGATAGTGACTATCTTTTGATGGTTTCAACCCCAAAATGCAATAATTCATAAAACTTTTACATCAATATTTAAGTTCTAGATTGAAAAAACAAGTGATCCAGTAAGCACAGAGAGTGCCTTGAAATAAAAAGATTCGTGTTAGCTTGGCGTCTGTAGCACAGTGGTTACGGCACCAGCAATGTATACCGAGGGTGGCGGGTTCAAACTCAGCCAGGACCACCTAAACAACAATGACAACCGCAACAAAAAAACAGCCAGGCGTTGTGGTGGGCACCTGTAGTCCCAGCTACTTGGGAGGCTGATGCAAGAGAATCACTTAAGCCTAAGAGTTTGAGATTGCTGTAAGCTGTGATGTCACAGCACTCTAGTGAGGGCAGCATAGTGAAACTCTGCCTCAAAAAAAAAAAAATTCATGTTTAGCGTCATCATTAGGCAAAATCTACTTTAATTGTAGGTGTGACAGGTGATTGCCTATTGGGTGGGAATGAAATGTTTCTAAGGATTCTCTCCAAAAACTCTTTCCCACTCACACAACAATGGTGTGTTGCCTCTGGTGGGCTAGATTTTAATTCTTTAACTCCCTAGCACACTGGCCGAGACCAGCCTGAGGGCCACTTGTTTGGGGTGAGTGCTGGGAGAGAGAGCAAAGAGAATGACAGAACCAGGGGAAGCTAAGGAGAGTCCCTGCTTGGTAACGGCGCCGGCCATGACAGCAGGAGACCAAAGGCATCTGGTCCATTTCAGAGTTCTGCCTGGGGCTTTCCCTGTACATTTCAGTTCAAAAGAAGTCCGTGGATCTCCTTCCCTTTGTTGAGTTTCAGAGGGTCCAGGCTGGAGTAGCTTTTCCTTCTATATCATTCCCGTTCTCTGACCTGTTGTCCCTCACTGGATGGTCACCTGCAAATAAGTCTTATTGGCACCCCAGTGCCAGTGGCCTGGCAACTGTTCTGTTGGCAAAAGAACAGCTGTTTGGATGCCGTTTCTCCTGGATTGACTGACTTAGGGTTACGTCTAGAAATCGTGCCTCTTCTGTGAGCCTCCAGTTGGTGTAGGGAGGAAGGAAGTGAGAGACAATTGATTTTGCTTCTTCCTCATTTCCAGCCTACACTCCCAGTATCGATATTAGCGATAAAACAGGTAAGAGAAAATATGATACTGACATTTGCTCTTTACATTGTGGAACAAGCGAACTATTGTGAGTCTGTGTCTGTGCTGTGTACCCGGGAGGGATGCATCTAATTAGGTAGGATCTTACAGGGGGACAGTTTTTATTTTATTTTATTTTACTTTATTTTATTTTTTGAGACAGAGTCTCAAGCTGTTGCCCTGGGCAGAGTGCCGTGGCATCATAATTCACACCAACCTCCAACTCGGGCTCAAGTGATCCTCTTGCCTCGGTTTTTCTATTTTTAGTAGAGATGGGATCTCACTTTTTGCTGAGGCTGGTCTCAAACCTGTGAGTTCAAGCAATCCACCCGCCTGGGCCTCCCAGAGTGTTAGGATTACAGGTGTGAGCCACTGCGCCCGGCCGAGGGTGACAGTTTTTAAAGAAGACTACTATTGGGTAGGAACCTCGTCATGGTGTTCTTGTAAGGGCTCCACCTTTGTTGTGCAAAGATGTGCTCGGACATAGCTGCCTTAGCAGGTCTTGCTCTGTATGCCAGGTATTTGATGACGAGGAGAGATGGAACAGTTAAGGGATCAGCCTCCAGGGTGGGCCAGGCAGGGACTCGGGCGGGAGACTTGGTGTGACCAGCTCTGTGGTTAAGCGTCTGAACCCGTCAGGCCTTGGTTTCTTTTTTTTTTGAGACAGAGCCTCAAGCTGTCACCCTGGATAGAGTGCTGTGGCATCACAGCTCATAGCAACCTCTAATTCTTGGGCTTAAGCAAGTCTCTTGCCTCCACCTCCCAAGTAGCTGGGACTACAGGCACCCGCCACAATGCCCGGCCATTTTTTGGTTGCAGCCGTCATTGTTGTTTGGCGGGTCCGGGCTGGATTCGAACCCGCCAGCTCAGGTGTACATGGCTGGCGCCTTAGCCCGCTGAGCCACAGGCACCGAGCCAGGCCTTGGTTTCTTATTAGACCATCAGGATGATAATAGTACCTTCTCATAATGCTGTTATGAGAATTCCGTCCATATAATCCATGTGAAGAGTGTGACTCATAGAAAGTTCTAGGACATGTCATCTGCTGTCAGTGCTATCCCTAAACGTTTGGAAAAACATTTCCATATTTGAACATTTGTCATATTGAAGACAATCTATTGGAAAGAAGATAAAATATTTTCACTTTTAATTCAGGAGTTTTGACCTCATGGAGTTACTATCTATCGTGGATCCAACATTTTGGTCGCTATCTGTTGTTTGAAGGTGGAAGACTATGATCCCCATTATGAGCAGAGTCCATATTTGCAAATTCACTTACTAATTCTAACTCAATCCGTAGCTTAAATATTGGCCCCAAAGTATTGTGAGTTATTGCGTTTTTGTGTTGAAACCATCTAAAGATGGCCACTATCTCTACTCTTAGAAATAATCTCTGCTTTGACTAACCCCTAGGTGGAGAAGGAGGAAATTGCAATTTGCTTTTGCTTAGAAATGTGAGCCTGTTTGGATCTCTTGGGTTTCCATAAAGCTGACAAATCAAAATCAAAACCCAAACATGGGTGCTTTCTTGGTCATTCTCAGACATGTGCAGAGCAGCAAACAATTTGAGTTTCCAATATGCTTGTTCCCAGCTGTGGTTGAACAGGGTGACTTTCTGCCTTGTTTCAGCTCTCAGACTATAAACAAGTGTGTCCCTTCAAAGTCTCTGTGGTGCCACGTTTTTCCCATTTGTGTGCCTTTTGTTAGTGATTTTGCAGTTTGAAATGGCCTCAAATAGAGCATGGAAGTAGTATTAGTGCTCCTACGTGTGAGAGGCTGTGCCTCACAGAGAAAACACACGTGTTAGAGAAGCTTCATTCAGGCATAAGTTACGGTTTTGTGCACCGTGAGTTCAATGCTTTTGTTTTTTTTTTTTTTTTGAGACAGAGTCTCAAGCTATCCCAAGTAGCTGGGACTGCAGGCTCCTGCCACACGCCCAGCTATTGTTTTGTTGTTGTTGCAGTTGTCATTGTTTTAGCTGGCCCAGGCCGAGTTTGAACCTGCCAGCATGGGTACATGCGGCCAGCGCTGAACCCACTGAGCGATGGGCGCCGCCTGTAAATTCAGTGTTAATTCATCAACACAGAAGCACACAAAAAGCAAGGATGATGAAATCGTGATGAGAGGTTCAAAGAAACGTAACCCCGTATTTCCCTTAGGAGCAATGGTTTAGCAGTCAGTAATTTAGTGTTTTATAAAGTATGAGAACTTTATAAAACATATAAAATAATCAATCATACTTGATCAAACATAGCTACTGTGAATAATGATTAACCGTATGTGTATAGGTACGTGTATATATATGTGTATAAATTTATGTGTGTGTACAGATGTATACATGTATACATATGTATATATTTTCATTTTTTACAAAATCACAGATAAATTTGTCAGAGAATGAACGAGGAGCCTCCTTGGAATTGAGAGTCAACTTTATGAGTCAGGCCAGCTTACTGGAACAAATCCAGTATGTTGGGAGGGGGCAGAGTCATATTTATAAAGAGATTGTTTTAAATTGTAATTAAGGGGTGGCACCCGTAGCTCAGTGGGTAGGGTGCTGGCTGTATACACCAAGGCTGGTGGATTCGAACCTGGCCTGGGGCAGCTAAACAGCAATGACAACTGCAACAAAAAAAATAGCCGGGCGTTGTGGCAGGAGCCTGTAGTCCCAGCTACTTGAGAGGCTGAGGCAAGAGAATTTTTTAAGCCCAAGAGTTTGAGGTTGCTGTGAGCTGTGACGCCACAGCACTCTACCGAGGGTGACATAATGAGACTCTGTCTCAAAACAAATAAATAAATAAATTGTGCATTAAGTAAAGAATATATATTTTTTTGAGACAGAGTCTCCACTTTGTGCCTTGGGTAGAGTGCCCTGGCATTCTAGCTCACAACCTCAAACTCCTGGCCTCAAGCCATCCTCTTGTCTCACCTTCTTGAGTAGCTGGGACTACAGGTGCCCACCACAATGCCTGGCTTGTTTTTTTACTTTTAGTAGAGATGGGGGGGTCTTGCTTTTGCTGAGCCTGGTCTCAAACTCATGAGCTCAGGTGATCCATCGGCCTCGGGCTCCCAGAGTGCTAGGATTATGGGTGTGAGCCACCAAGTCCAGCCCATTAGTAGAGAATTTTAAAATCAGTTCGCCTTTGAGTAGTTGTAGGATATTGATCTTGTTCCTACTTTGAGAGATTCTAAAGCCTCTCATTACTGTAAAGAAAATTCCAAATGTTGGGTGGGGTACCTCACACCTGTAATCCCAGCACTCTGGGAGGCTGAGGAGGGTGGATTGCCTGAGCTCATGAATTCGAGACCGGCCTGAAGAAAAGCAAGACCTCATCTCAAAAATAGCCGGGCGTTGGCTCAGCGCCTGTGGCTCAACGGGCTAAGGCGCCAGCCACGTACACCTGAGCTGGCGGGTTTGAATCCAGCCCAGGCCCACCAAACAACAATGACGGCTGCAACCAAAAAATGGCCGGGCGTTGTGGCGGGCGCCTGTGGTCCCAGCTACTTGGGAGGCGGAGGCAGGAGACTCGCTTGAGCCCAGGAATTGGAGGTTGCTGTGAGCTGTGATGCCACGGCACTCTGTCCAGGGTGACAGCTTGAGGCTTTGTCTCAAAAAAAAAAAAAAAAAAAAAAAGCCAGTGAAAATAGGCTGGGTGCGGTGGCTCACGCCTATAATCCTAGCACTCTAGGAGGCTGAGATGGGTGAATTGTTCGAGCTCAGGAGTTTGAGATCAGCCTGAGCTAGAGCAAGACCATGTCTCTAAAAATAGGCGGGTATTGTGAGGGGTGCCTGTAGTCCCAGCTTCTTGGGAGGCTGAGGCAAGAGGATCACTTGAGCCCAAGAGTTTGAGGTCACTGTGAGCTAGAGGCTACAGTCCTCTACCAAGAGTGATAAGGTGAGACTCTGTCTCAAAATACAAATAAATAAAAATTTTAAGAAAACCTATTTCCTAAAGAGTTTGTCTGAAACTGCAATTACTTCTTCTTTAAATGTTTGATAAAATTTACCAGCAAGGACCCTCTGAGCCTCAAGTTTTTTTTTGCAGGAAAGATTTTTATCACAAATTTTATTTCTTTAATAGACATGAGGCTATTTAGTTTCTCTATTTCTTCTTTTGTCAGTTTTGCTAGTTGTATTTTTAAGGAACTTGACCATTTCATCTAAGCTGTCAAAATTTGCATAAAATTATCATAATGTTCTCCAGCTTTTCTTGCATGCTTTTCAAGTGAAATTTTTCCCATGTCAAAGAATGCTTCAGCTTAATTCCTCTATTTCTTTCTTTCTTTTTTTTTTTTTTTTTGTTTTGAGACAGAGCCTCAAACTGTCACCCTGGATAGAGTGCTGTGGCATCACAGCTCACAGCAACCTCCAATTCCTGAGCTCGAGCAAGTTCTCTTGTCTCCCCCTCCCAAGTAGCTGGGACTACAGGCACCCGTCACAACGCCTTCACATTTTTTTGGTTGCAGCCGTCATTGTTGTTTGGTGGGCCCGGGCTGGATTCGAACCCACCAGCTCGGGTGTATGTGGCTGGCGCCTTAGCCTGTTGAACCACAGGCGCCAAGCCAATTCCTCTATTTCTTAAACATACAGATAGACAACATACCCTGTCCTTTCTTGTAATTAAATGAGGTCATATGGCAGAATTCTAGCCAGTAGATGTGAGTGGAAGTGATATGTATCACTTTTAGGACTGGCCTGAAAGAATCTCCTATTCTTTTTTTTTTTTTTTTGAGACAGAGCCTCAAGCTATCACCCTGGATAGAGTGCTGTGGCATCATAGCTCACAGTAACCTCCAATTCCTGGGCTCAAGCGAGTCTCTTGCCTCTGCCTCCCAAGTAGCTGGGACTACAGGCACCCACCACAATGCCTGGTCATTTTTTGTTTGCAGCCGTCATTGTTGTTTGGTGGGCCCGGGCTGGATTCGAACCCACCAGCTCAGGTGTACGTGGCTGGCACCTTAGCCCGTTGAGCCACAGGTGCTGAGCCAAGAACCTCCTATTCTTGATCATTCATGTTCCTCTACCAGCTTGAGGCAGATGAACACAGTCACCTTGGAAACCAAGTGTTGGGAAGAGAAGGAGAGAGAGAAAGGGAAATGAAAGGGAGAGGGGTCTATCAATCCAGACCATATTTTGGACTCCATGTAAGCTAAGGATAAAACCTATCATGTTCTAGCTACCATATACTTGGGGAAGAACTCTATTTTTATTTATTTATTTATTTATTTATTTATTTATTTATTTATTTATTTATTTATTTTTTGGCCAGGGCTGGGTTTGAACCTGCCACCTCCGGCATATGGGGCGACACCCTACTCCTTTGAGCCACAGGCTCCGCCCCCACATTCACAAATTTTTTGGATTTTTCTTTTTTTCTTTTTTTTTTTTTAGAGACAGTTTCACTTCATTGCTCTTGGTAGAGAGCTGTGGCGTCACAGCTCACAGCAATCTCCAACTCCTGGGCTTAGGCGATTCTCTTGCCTCAGCCTCCCGAGTAGCTGGGACTACAGGCACCCACCACAACATCCAGCTATTTTTTTTGTTGCAGTTTGGCTGGGGCTGGGTTTGAAACCGCCACCCTCTGTATATGGGGCCGGCGCCCTACTCACTGAGCCACAGGTGCCGCCCTCTATTTTTATTTTTATTGGAATCATTCTAAATATATATATTAATTTAGGGAGAACTGATTTGATTAAAGTACTATCTTCCTATTCACAGATAAGGTGCCTCTTTCCATTTATTCTTATTTTGTTTTAGATGTCCAGTAACATTACACATTTTTGTACACATTTTGCATATTCCTTTTTATATGTGTTACAGGATATTTTATCTTTTTTGCTACTTTCACAGATGGGATCTTTCCTTTAATTACATTTTCTAACTCATTATCATATAGGAAACCTATTACTTTTTACATCGCATTTTTTCCCCTTTATCCTATCAAAATACCTTATTTGTAATAATTTTTTTTTTTTAGTTTATCAAGTGTATATATGAGTCACTACAAAAGTTTTGAGACATACCGTATCATGGTTGTTATTTCACTTTCTTTTTTTTTTTTTTTATCGTTGAGGATTCATTGGGGGTAAACAAACCAGGTTACACTGATTGCATTTGTTAAGTAAAGCCCCTCTTACAATTGTCTTGCCACCAAAAGGTGTGTCACACACTGAGACCCCCTCTCCCCCTTCCTCCTTCCCTCTCTCTGCTCTTCCTTTCCCCCACCATTATTTCACTTTCAAGAAACACAGTTGACAGTGGCTTTTCTGATTCACCTGTACAACTTTCAACTTGCTCAGCTTGTCGCTATTTCTGGGTGGGCTTTATTTGTTCCCATACGCACAGATGTTACATTTCTGGATTTTTGCGTATCTCAAAACTTTCATAATGACCTGCAATTACGTCATATGTAAGTAATACAGTACTTTCGTCTCTTTCTTCCTTCCTAATATTTATACTCCCTCTTTCTTGTAACATTATAGAGGCTAGAATAATGTTGAACAAGATTGATGCTAAAACTTTCTTGGACCTATCACTGGTCTCTGCATGTTGGCTCCCCTCTTGCCTGAGAGAAGTGGCTTTTGCAAACCAGGGTTAGATCTAGAAGTATGATCATATTCATGCTGATTTTCTAGCGACAAGCAGCCGGACCCCTTTGTCCAGTAACACTCTCAGCCTGATTCCCCCTTGCAAAAATGATAAGACTGGGGCTCAGCAAAGAAGTCACCTGCCCTCTTTTTAGCTGTGTGCCCTTGGGCAGGGGATTTAGTCTCTCTGAGCTTGGATGCCATCTTGCATAGTCAAGATGAGCCATATTGTGTGCCCTACAGGCCCCCGAAATGAGTACACTCACTGATGTTAGCTCCTCTCTCCTCCAAAATTAAAAGACCTATCCTAGGCTGGGTGTGGCAACTCTTGCCTGTAATCCCAGAACTCTGGGAGCCCAAGGTGGGGGGATTGCTTGAGCACAGTATTCTGAGACCAGTCTGAGTAAGATTGAGACCCTGACTCTACTAAAAATAGACAAATAGCCAGCATGTACACCTATAGTCCCAGTTCCTTGGGAGGCTGAGGCAGGATGATTGCTTGAGGTTACAGTGAAGGCAACAGAGGAAAAAAAAAAAACAACAACAACAGACCCATCCTAGATCAACATTCTCTGCCTGCCACTTCTTTATTAGCTATATAGCCTGGGTAAGTTCTTTCCGACTGCCAGCCTCCATGTTCTCATCTGCCAAATGGGCATTTCTGGGGGTTTGGCCATCACTGTCCTCTCTTATAACTGTCTTGAGGCCTGTAGCAATGTGAGGTACCCAAGTAAGAGAAGACAAATCGGTGGGTTGTAGGCCTTCTCTCACCCAGTATTGTGCAGGGCTGCCTGGCCTGCTGAAAATGAGATTTCTGCAGATCCTTGGGCCAAGGGTCAGAAGTTAATCACCAGGCAAACTCTGCAGAAAGCCCTTCATTATCTCCTTTGGCATTTCTTGGGTGATCCAAGTTGACCCCCTGGCCTTTCTGCAGCTCAGATTGTCCCTGCTCCTTGAAGCCCAGAATGTACCCGCTGCCTGCTCATAGCTCCCAGGGCCTCCAGGCTGCTACTGTTCAGAGTTCCTCTGGCCCAGAGGACCAAGGCTAAGTGCTTCAGCCTGGTAGTTGCCTTGGGGACTCCTACTAGAATCTTGGTCCCCACTCAACACTCATATGCCCAGCTCTTCCACCCCTTTACTTGGGCTGTTTCACTTGCCTGTGACAATCTGTCTCCTGAAGAGAATGATGTCTAACTTTCAAAGACAGCTCATGTGCTTCTCTCCTCCTCCTCCTCCAGGAAGTCTCCACTGATGCCCTTGCCACAAGGACCTCTCCCTCCTGTATCTCAGTTACTAGACAGTCTGGGCCATGAGGTGGGGAACAGGGCTAGGAGAGAGTTTGGGCCGGAACAGGGTTTAAATCACACCTCAGCCACTTTGAAGAATTTTGACCTTCCAAGCTTCAGTTTCTCATCTGTACAATGGAAATATTATCAATTATCTGCTCCAGATTGACTGCATGAAGGGAATTGTACTTCTTGACCTGGAATCAATTCTTATCAGCAAAGATGTGGGCACAGGGCCCAGAGCCTGGAGCTTGGCCCCGGATATTAATCTATTAATTCCTACCCCATCAGCTTTACAGCCGCTTTCTGTGAAATCCCCTTATCACTTTAATCTTCTTTAGTCCCCACTTTTTTCCCAGAAAAGGAGGAGCCATCCCACCCAGCTTTGGGAAACCAGAGAGGAGGGAGGGCTGAACTTGGGTCCTGAGAGGACCGGGATGAACCTGGAGGGAGGTGCTGGGTCTGGGAGCCCCCTACCCATCACCCACTGGTTGTTCCCTGGAGCTAGGGTGGGAGGGGCTTCCAAGTTCACCCCCAAATGTCCTCACTGGGAGAAGTATGCCCTACCACTTACAAACACCCACAGGCCTGTGCTGGGTGTTGAAGATGCTGGCAGGGGCGGAGGGGTCGCTCAGTCTGCTAGAAACGCTGCCCCCACACCATCTAGAGACGCAGGGACTGCAGGCTCAGAGGAGCCGCTGGAGCTAAGGAAGGCTTCCACACACACACCCCTGCCAGCGAGGCAGGGTGCTGGGGCTGGGGTAACGGTGCTAAGTGGGCTTGGGGTGCACAGCCCATCAACCTTCACAGGGTCCCACAATGAGCTCTACAAACTTATTTTGCACTGGGTCCCAAAAGTTACGTACCAGTCTTGCATAGGGTGGGGGTGAGTCTGTCACCAAAGGGGGCTGGGAAAACATCTCACAGAGGAAGGGCAGAAAGAGGGGTCAGGATTTACCCCTTCACCCTGTGACTCTGGACAAGCCCCCTTCCCTCCCAGAGGCTCGGTCTCCACTTATAGTCAGTGAGGGTAATTAGATGGGGAGACTCCAAAGCTTTAGAATGGGCTGGAGAGACAGGACTAGGAAAATGCAGTCCAGAGGCCACCCTTGACCACTCAATCTCCCCACCCATCGCCCTAACCCTCCTGGGCCCTCCTGGGAGCTAATCAGATTTCAGGGCCCTGTGGAATGTGCCAGTAGTGCCAGTGGGTTCCTGGTTCTCCATGCACACACTCTATTTGCAATGCTTCCAGGTCTTCTTTCCTCTGAGGAGTTGGTCACCATCCTGGAGGAGGCTGGGTGGACAGTGTCCCCTCCTCCTGTCTCTGCTGCGCCTGACCTTTCCACGGAAAGCCAAGCTTTTTAGCGATTTCCCCTACCAAGGATCAATGTGGCATCTCAAGGTTTTCCAACCCCAGGCTCATCTGAGCAGCTTTGAGTAAGACGTCCCCCATCAGTTGACCCAGCTCTGATCCTGGAGGGCCAAAGCTGCCTTTGTAGGGCCAGGCTGCACCCACAGAGTCTGGGGGTGGGGTCCCAGAACCTCTGGCAAGCCTACAACCCTGGTATGTGCCCTCAAAGGAAAGTCATCTAGGGCTTATCTCAGGCACAGGCCCATGTGCCAGGGCAGATAGAGGTTGAGGGGTGATCTCAAGGGGTCACCACAGGAAGGGGACCTGCTCAGTATCTCTTTTTTTTTTTTTTTGAGACAGAGCCTCAAGCTATCACCCTGGATAGAGTGCTGTAGCATCACAGCTCACAGCAACCTTCAATTCCTGGGCTCAAGCGAGTCTCCTGCCTCTGCCTCCCAAGTAGCTGGGACCACAGGCGCCCACCACAACGCCCGGCCATTTTTTGGTTGCAGCCGTCATTGTTGTTTGGCGGGCCCGGG
>CAUYRH010078922.1:0-31296 GCA_963574655.1 Perodicticus potto
TTCCTTTGTGTTTTTTTTTGTAGAGACAGAGTCCCACTTTATCGCCCTCGGTAGAGTGCCGTGGCGTCACAGCTCACAGCGGCCTCCAACTCCTGGGCTTAGGCGATTCTCTTGCCTCAGCCTCCCGAGTAGCTGGGACTAGTCTCAGCCCAGAATCTGGGCACATATTTCAATGTATAGTAAATACTGGCGATGGTTTTCGTTGCCACATCAGTAGGTTACTGGATCAGTGATCACTGCAACATAAAGGGTTGCTGTTTTTTTAGCTCCGCATTCTCCAGGTACTTGATAAAGAAAGAATGCTTCTCAGAGTCTGGAAATTGTCTTGTGGGATTACCACAACAGAGTTCATCTGATAACTTTCATCTCTCAGTTTGTGAATTTCTTATTTAAATAATTGGGGTTTAGTGTTGGTTTTTCCTGTCTAGCCATACCCAGGCACACTCAGAAGGATTTTAAGTGATGTGCGTATGGACTAGTCAGACCCTGAAATTTCATGACTGGAAGGAATTAATTGAGGTGTATTGACCAGGAGCACCAAATGGTGTGGGAGCTGTGTGCCAGGCCCTAGGCAGCAGATGCCTCCCCAATGTGGCTCCTGCTCCCTTCATGTATGTCTTTGGGCAGCTTTCCAGAGCGCTCCAAGTCTCTGTTTACTCGCCTGCAAACCAAAGGTTATGCAGGCCCTGCCCAACTGGTAGGCAGCAGAAAGAGCCTCTCCTGCTTGCTTGGTTGGTTGTTTAAGTACAAAGCAGGCTCAGCAGTTGCGCCTTCATTTTTAGAGAAGTTGGAAATAAACAGGCTCCTTTTTCTGAGTCATTCAGCATCATTGTCTGTGTACCCAGTGACATGGTCTGACCTGAAGTCATGTCCCCAGGTTCTACCTCAGCTGCGTGGGTTTCCCAGAGTGTCGAGCAGCCCTGTGGTTTCCTGACTCGGTGCTGGAGGCCAGCAGGGATGGCAGTGTGTGTCCAGTCTGTTACCCGCAGCCCGTGTACAGGTGAGCCGGCTAGTGTGGTTAGGACCACCTGTCAGTGAGTGTGTGCCCTAGTGCCCATCTTGGCTTTCCACTGGGAAGTGAGTCCCTGGGAATCTCACTCTGAGGCCCCACAGGGTTCCAGTTGCAGTTAGCAGCAACCAGTAGTCACCTGGCCTGGGCCACTTCTGCTGTATTTCATGCCATCACTGCCTCAGCCCAGCCTGAGAGAAGGCTCCAGATGGCATGTCTCCAGCCAGGAGGGCCCTTTCCTTGCCCTCCCCAAATAGATTATAGCTGCACTGGGCTCAGCAAATGACATATTAAAAATAAAGAACCCTGCTATAGGATAGTGGCTTTTAGACTGCTTGGTCACTGGACCCCTCACACACTGCAAAATCATTGAGGAGCCCACAGAGCTTTGTCATGGGTCGTTTATCAGTTCATACCATATTCACAGTTAAAGTGGAAACATCTTTTATCTATTTTTTTTTTTTTGAGATAGAGCCTCAAGCTGTCACCCTGGGTAGAGTGCCGTGGCATCACAGGTCACAGCAACCTCCAACTCTGGGCTCCAGCAAGTCTCCGGCCTCCGCCTCCCAAGTAGCTGGGACTATAGGCACCTGCCACAACGCCTGGCTATTTTTTGTTGCAGCTATTGTTGTTGTTTGGCGGGCCCGGGCTGGATTTGAACCCGCTAGTTCAGGTGTATGTGGCTGGCGCCTTAGCCGCTTGAGCCACAGGAGCCAAGCCTGGAGACATCTTTTAAAATAGTTATTCATTTACAGTAACTGCATTGTATACTAACATAGATAACTAACTTGGTTTTTATAATAACATTCCTGTTTTCCATATCTGCCTCCACAATCTGCTGAGTTACTGTGTGTGCTGTAACCTCTGGAAAATTCTAGAGCACACACAGGGAAAAACAAGAGCGATACAGACATAACTTCCCAGCATTATTATAAAATAGTTTCTGACCTAACCTTGAAAGGGCTTAAGAGTGCTCAAGGACCCTGGAATCACACTCAGAGAGTGGCTGGCGCAGAGAGATGAGGCCTGGCAGGTGTGACTTCACTGAGCGCTTGGCCAAGGGCCTTGGATGTCGTCTGCACTGCTTCCCTCTGTGATGACTTGGGAGTCCTACGGGACTGATGAGGGCCTCACATGGGCTTCCTGGAGTGTGAGGGTTGGTGTGGAGAGGTCTAGGGCTGGAGCAGGGAAATACTGGCACCTTGTTAATTTTTGTCTCATCTCCCGGCCTCACCAGGTTGAAGTTCAAGTTTAAGCGTGGCAGCCTTCCCCCAACCATGCCTCTAGAGTTTGTCGGCTGCATCGGCGGATGTGATGAGACCCTGAGGGAGACCCTGGACTTAAGATTCTCACGAGGCCCTGCCAGAGATAGCCAGCCCTCTAGCCACCTACAGGCTAGCCAGTCCCTGAACAGGATGGATGGCAACAAGGACGGCCACCCACTACCTGGCCTCAGACAGACTGGGCCCTCAAAGGCTCCGGCTCAGACCCTCCCACCACCCACTGCCACTGGCGAAGGCAATTCCGTGACCTGCAACTGTGGCCAGGAGGCTGTGCTGCTCACTGTCCGTAAGGAGGGCCCCAACCAGGGCCGGCAGTTCTATAGGTGCAGTGGGAACGGCTGCAACTTCTTCCTATGGGCAGACAGTAGTAGCCATCTGCAAGGAGAAGGGCCTCCTGTTACAGTACCGAGACCCACAGGCAGCTCCCTGGGACGACTGCCAGGCTCAGGGAGCCACCTGGGTGGGTTCGCCAGCCCTGGTGATAGTGGTGGTGGCACATCCTGCTTGTGCAGCCAGCCAGCCGTAACACGGACTGTCCAGAAAGATGGGCCCAACAAGGGGCGCCGGTTCCACACGTGTGCCAAGCCAAGAGAGCACCAGTGCAACTTCTTCCAGTGGGTTGATGAGAACATGGCCCCAGGTGAGGCCTAAGAGTGGCAGGCAGACCCCTGCCTTAGGCATTCACAGTGTCCCCACCTCAGAGACCAAAGACAACAGAGAGAAGGCAGGTCAGGGTCATGTGGGATCAGGAAGGCTGCCTGGGCTGCCTTGTGCCTTTGTGTCCTCACTTTCAGCAAGGCGATGAATACATAGTCCTCATTCCAGCTTGAAGTGTAACCATTAGAGTGTCTGTGTGCACTGCTTGTGCTAAGTGTGCTTCACATATACTCTCCTTCATCCTCTTCAGGCGAGCCTTGTGCTCACAGTGTTACAGGTGAGGAAGGTGAGGCCCAGACAAACAAGTGTCTTTGCACAAGGTCACACAGTGACAGAATCCAAGATCCGAACTTAGGTCTTCCCAGTCCTTCCTCACAATGTTTGTACCCCTGCAGGATTATTACCATCAGTCTCATTTCTTTTTTTTTTGCAGTTTTTGGCCGGGGCTGGGTTTGAACCCACCACCTCCTGTATATGGGTCTGGCGCCCTACTCCTTTGAGCCACAGGAGCCGCCCCAGTCTCATTTCTTAGATGGACGGACTGGTGATACTTAGGAACCTGTCGAGGGTTATGCAGTTTGAGCCAGTGTCCTAAAAGTGGGTATCATGGAAACTGGCACCCAGAGGCTTGGTAAAACGTATAGGCCTTAGAGCCACCTGCTGGTGCTGTAGGAACCAAAGACAGTGTCACCATGACAGACCCACATTTTCAGACTGTTGAGAGTAGTCTGGCCTGCACACTTCAGATATGCCAGGGCCACTTCCCTTCTCACTTAAACAGAAATGGGACCACCAAGCCACCTGATGGATTGTTCTGAGTAGTTCAGCAGCTGACACCAAGAGACCTGCTTGGGACTGGCAGGGTCCAGAGCCCAGGTCCCCTTGTAGGCAGATGGGGAGCAGGCTGCAGGTCACAGGTTGTATGTCTTTGCTGCCTCATCAGAGGCCAGCTGTCTGCTTGGGTTTCCACCTCTTTTTTTTTTTTTTCTTTTTATTTAGTCTCACTATGTCGTCCTTGGTAGAGTGCTATGGTGTCACAGCTCACAGAACCTCAAACTCTTGGGCTTAAGCAATTCTCTTGTCTCAGCCTCCCAAGTAGCTGGGACTACAGTCATCTGCTACAATGCCCGGCTATTTTTTTGTTGCAGTTGTCATTGTTATTTAGCAGGCCCGAGCCAGGATCAAACCCAGCAGCCTTGGTGTATGTGGCTGTCACCTTAACCTCTAAGCTACGGGAGCCGAGCCCAGGTTCCCACCAGTTGACAAAGATCTAGCACAGTGACAACCATACCCCCTTAACAGGGCAGTGAGTGTGGGGCAGTGTCTCCAGGAGCTTAAGATTCTTTAGGAGAGGCATCAGGTCACACTACATGGTAAATACATTATATCTCGACCTTACGGAGAATGAGGGAGGCTTGGCCTATGAAGTACCTGTGACTATGTTGGGACACCCTCTGCCCTACACCGTGACTTGTATTTCTTGCCACTTCAGTGTGTCAGTTCTAAATTCAGTCTTCCCCTAATTCTTTTCACAGGGACTTCTGGAGTCCCACCGTGGCAACAGGGTAGAGGAAGAACCCAGGGGCCCGAGGGCAGAAGCAAAAGACCACGAGCCAATTCCTCAGACACAGCGTCTACAGCTAAGAAACCCCGGAAATGCAGCCTTTGCCAGCAGCCTGGACATACTCGTCCCTTTTGTCCTCAGAACAGATGAAGGCGGGGTAGGATAGTGAGGGTCACTTCCTCAGACCTGTTCCCTTTATCTTAGTTAACTAGGACCAGGTGGCCATTCGTTGTCCTGGAAATTGAGAAAGTGTTGTGGCTTCCCATGTTAAGGAGCACAAAGTCCAGATCGCTCTCTAGGGAAGGTCAGATCTGCTGGACAGTGGCCCTCTGCCCAGGACTCAAAAATGACTGTAGCCACTGCTGAGAAGAGTCACACATCTCCCTATTTTCCCTTTGTTTGCATCATAGCCATCTTGGTGGGTGAAAAGTGGCATCTCATGTGGTTCTGATACACATTTATCTAATGACATTGACCATCTGTTTGTGGACTTACTAGCCATTGGTACATGTTCTTTGAAGAAGTGTCTATTTGAGTCCTTTACCCATTTTTAAATTGGGTTGTTTGTCTTTCTGTCCTTCAGTTGTAGGAGTTCTTCATAGATTCTGGATACCAGGTGGATACTTGGTTTTACATCTTTCCAGTTTTGTTTTTTTTTCTTGAGACAGAGTCTCACTATGTTGTCTTTGGTAGAATACTGTGGCATCACAGTTCACAGAACCTCAAACTCTTGGGCTTAGGCGATTCTCTTGCCTCAGCCTTCCAGGTAGCTGGGACTATAGGCACCCGCCACAATGCCCAACTATTTTTTTTTTTTTTTTGAGACAGAGCCTCAAGCTGTCACCCTGGATAGAGTGCTGTGGCATCACAGCTCACAGCAACCTCCAATTCCTAGGTTCAAGTGAGTCTCCTGCCTCTACCTCCCAAGTAGCTGGGACTACAGGCACCCACCACAACGCCCGGCCATTTTTTTTTTTTTTTTTTTGGTTGCAGCCGTCATCGTTTGGCAGGCCCGGGCTGGATTTGAACCCGTCAGCTCAGGTGTACGTGGTTGGTGCCTTAGCCCGTTGAGCCACAGGTGCCGAGCTGCCCAGCCATTTTATGTTGTTGTAGTTGTTTTAGCAAGCCCAGGCTGCGTTTGAACCCGCCAGCCCCAGTGTATGTGGCCGGTGCCCTAACCACTGAACTATGGGCGCCAAGCCATCTTTCCAGTTTCCACAGGCAGCTCCTTTGTGTGTCAAGACTATGAGCTGAGGCTGGGTGCATGTCTCACCCTGTAATCCCAGTACTCTGGGAGGCCAAGGCGGAAGGATCCCTTAAGATCAAGAGTTTGAGATCAGCCTGAGCAAGAGCAAGACCCTCTCTACTAGAAACAGAAAAATTAGCTGAACATTGTGACAGGCACCTGTAGTCTCAGCTACTCAGAAGGCTGAACCAAGAGGATTGCTTGAGCCCAAGAGTTTGAGGTTCCAGTGAGCTATGATGATGCCATGGCACTCTACCCAAGGTGACAGAGTCAGACTCTGTCAAAAAAAAAAGACTGTAAACTGCAGAATTGGGCTATACCACAGACAGACCTAGGCACGGACCCCAACCACCCCAGCCCACCCTGCCACCCTGGGTATGTGCCTTCATCCCTGGGGCCCAGCTGCCTATCTGTAATATGTACTTCAGTTGTGAGGCTCTCTGGTAAGGATTAGAACCTTGCCTGATGGGTGGCGCCTGTGGCTCAGTGGTAGGGCACCAGCCCCACATACCAAGGGTGGTGGGTTCAAACCCGGCCCCGGCCAAACTGCAACAAAAAAATAGCTTTGTGGCGGGCGCCTATAGTCCCAGCTACTCGGGAGGCTGAGGCAAGAGAATTGTCTAAGCCCAGGAGCTGGAGGTTGCTGTGAGCTGTGATGCTACAGCACTCTACCGAGGGTGATAAAGTAACACTCTGTCTCAAAAAAAAAAAAAAAAGAACCCGGCCTGATTGCAGTTAAAACTTCACAAATAGGCTCGGCGCCTATGGCTCAGTGGGCTAAGGCGCCAGCCACGTACACCTGAGCTGGCGGGTTCAATTCCAGCCCAGGCCCGCCAAACAATAATGATGGCTGCAACCAAAGAAAAATGGCCGGGCGTTGTGGCGGACTCCTGTAGTCCCAGCTACTTGGGAGGCAGAGATAGGAGACTCGTTTGAGCCCAGGAATTGGAGGTTGCTGTGAGCTGTGATGCCACAGCACTCTATCCAGGGTGACAGCTTGAGGCTCTGTCTCCAAAAAAAAAAAACTTCACAAATAAAACCTCATGGCCCACTCAGGTTAGCAGTATGCAGAGCAACAAGAAATTCTAGCAGACAATTGATTGGAAAGGTTGTAATCCTTACTGAACCTATTTCTTACAATGTGCAATGCAAGGCTGAGTAGAAAATGAAACCACTCTTGCTGGGCCCAACCAAGACTGGGCACTGCCAGGGAGTCACATGATTTCACCCTCTCACTGCCTTCTCCATTTTATAGAGGAAATCAAGGCTCTGATAGGTTAAGTGCCTTCCCTGCCATACCAAGTGTCTGAACTGGCCTTGAAACCTAGTCCCAACCAGCCACTCCCCTGGAGCCAGGTTCCATGTGGCCAGCAGTGCTGGTGCCCACATCTGGGGATGCCAGCTTTTGTAATGCCAGGCAGAGATCCCCACTGCCGTCTGTGGTGAATTCTCTTCCCCCGGGGGAAAGTTCAAATTTAGCTGCACTGTTCAGTATCCAGATGTCACAGTCTAGAACACAAAGGTGGTCCCGGTTCAGCTTGCTAACCAGAGTCTTAACCATCCACCTACCTAGGACCACCAGCTCTCACTGGGAGGAGTGTCAGGATCCAGCCTGCAATCTGAACCTGGAAGGTTCTTTCTACCACACAAGCAAGTGAGCATGTGAGTCTGACCTCCCTGCCTGCTATTAGCCCTGAAGTGCCTTGGGTAGTGAGCAGCACAGAGGTGGGCAGGTTGCCAGCCACAGCACTTTATTCTGGCACACCTTGGCTTTGTCCACCACAACCTTAGCTTTCTCAATTTCTTTTTAAGACTTTCTGATTGCAAAAGAAAAATGTCAGAAAAATGCAAATGTTATGGGCATAAATAATGTGCCAGGTTCAGGGCCCCTCCTTTGAGACAGGGCAAAGTAAGTCTCACCCAACTCCTAGCCATTGACCTTCCCTACAGCCCCTGTAGGCATGGGTGTCAAGTGTGACTCAAGGCCCATTAATTTACCCACTTGAAGGATCCCCACCTTGAAGGCAGGCGGATGTAAGGATCTGTGTGGTCAAAGGCTGGGCCAGCTCTCGTGTGCCTGGGCACTGGGTTCTAGGCAGTGGTGCTCCAGGGGTCTTGGGCCAGGAAGATCCCTGCACTTGAGGGCTCCTCAGGCTGACGCTGGAGTGACTACTTTTCTGTGGTGCAAGTGATGAATCAGCTTCTGCACCACTGGTGGGAGTATGAATTGACACTTCCACTCTCCCATTCCAAAGTAACAAAATGTTAGGAGAGAAACTTTGGAAATTGGAATAACGGAATAACGGGCAGCGTAGGTGGCAGGGGCTGCACTTTCATTTCCCAGACCCAACTGCTGTGACCTTTCTGTTCTCCTGCTCAGGGGTGGGGCCTGGGTGGTAGGTACTTCTAACCTACTGACTAGATGTCAATTAGACAAATTCCATCAGGATCTCAGCAACATTTGAATGCTGTTCACTTCCAGGAGCTTTCTAATGAGAAAGCTGTGTGCATAGACACTTCAGAGATTTTATTTTTTATTTTTGTTTTTTTTTTTTTTTTAAAGCAAAGATAGAAAGCCAGATAGGTAAACTCAAGGGAGACAATGGTCCCCCCCTCACTGGACTGTCCTGCAGCTAACTATTCTTTTTGTTTTGTTTCAAGACAGAGTTTCAAGCTATCACCCTCGGTTGAGTGCTGTGGCATCACAGCTCACAGCAACCTCAAACACTTGGGCTTAAGTGATTCTCTTGCCTCAGCCTCCCAAATAGCTAGGACCACAGGTGCTGCCACAACACCCAGCTATTTTTTTTTTTTTTTTGAGACAGAGCCTCAAGCTGTCGCCCTGGGTAGAGAGCTGTGACATCACAGCTCACAGCAACCTCCAACTCCTGGGCTCAAGCAAGTCTCCTACCTGCACCTCCCAAGTAGCTGGGACTACAGGCGCCCGGCATAACGCCTGGCTATTTTTTGGTTGCAGCCATCGTTTGGTGGGCCCGGACTGGATTCAAACCCGCCAACTCAGGTGTATGTGGCTGGCGCCTTAGCCGCTTGAGCCACAGGCGCCAAGCCCACCAGTTATTTTTTTGTTGCAGTTGTTTTAGCAGGCCTAGGGTGGGCTCAAACCTGCCAGCTTTGGTGTATGTGGCCAGTGCCACAGGCGCTGAGCCAGCTAAGTATCTTTTTTTTTTTTTTTGAGACAGCCTTAAGCTGTTGCCCTAGGTAGAGTGCTGTGGCATAACAGCTCATAGCAACCTCCAACTCCTGGGCTCAAGTGATTCTCCTGCCTCCACCTCCCAAGTAGCTGGGACTACAGGCGCCCACCACAATGCCCGGCAAATTTTTGGTTGCAGCCGTCATTTGACAGGCCTGGGCTGGATTCGAACCCACCAGCTCAGGTGTATGTGGCTGGTGCCTTAGCTGCTTGAGCCACAGGTGCCAAGCCCAGCTAAAGTATTCTTTTTTTTTTTTTTTTTTTTTTGAGACAGCCTCAAGCTGTCACCCTGGATAGAGTGCTGTGGCATCGCAGCTCACAGTAACCTCCAATTCCTGGGCTCAAGTGAGTCTCCTGCCTCCTCCTCCCAAGTAGCTGGGACTATAGGCGCCCACCACAACGCCTGGCCATTTTTTTGTTGTTGTTGCAGCCGTTGTTGTTTGGCGGGCCTGGGCTGGATTCGAACCCGCCAGCTCAGGTGTACGTGGCTGGCGCCTTAGCCCCTTGAGCCACAGGTGCCGAGCCCAGCTAAGTATTCTTGAAGTGAGTTTACTAAAGGGTATATTTCCTATTTGTTGAGGTTTATTCTTACATTACGAAAGAAGATCTATGGGTGACATTTTTAAAATTAATACATTTCTCTGTAATCCCAGCACTCTGGGAGGCTGAGGCAAGCGGATCAGCCTGAGCAAAAGCAAGATCCCTTCCCTAAAAATAGCCAGGGGTTGTGGTGGGCACTTTATAGTTCCAGCTACTTGGATGACTGAGACAAGAGAATTGCTTGAGTCCAAGAGTCTGAGGTTGCTGTGAGCTGTGATGCCATTGCACTCTATTGAGTGCCGTGACATAGTGAGACTGTCTCCAGCAAAACAAAGCAAAAAACGTTCCTTTTCTCCACTTGCAGCCCTTTTTCCCCCATTCTGATCTAGTGACTGCACTCTGAGCAAATGGAATCCCCTGCTTGTCTCAGACTGTTCCTTGGCACAGACTCCTGGCTTTGGGTCACTTGGTGAAGCTCAACCAAACAAGTGGAGTGCCACAGTGGAAGGTTCTGAGTACTAAGATATTCAGGCCCTGGACTGAGTCCATACCTGGCTTACCCAGGTAGGCAAAGCTAGAGTCATCCTCAGATTAAAGAATTTAGCTGCAGCTCGGCCCCCAGCTGGCAGAGCCCAGGGTACAAGGTCCTGAGAAGACTCATAGCAAAATGGCTTATTTTCAGTTCTTTGGGTAGAATGAAGTCCTAGACATTAACCCTAATTAGGATATGTAACCATGAATATTGACCTCCCTTTAACTCATCATGGCTTTTTCCTACAAAACCACAGGATGAAAAGTTCAGAGCTGCCTAAAGCAGATGTCCTCCACAGTGGCTCACACCAGCCTTGTCAGGGTCTGGTTGTCTGAGGAGGGCTCTAAGCCGTGCTCACTTCCTGGACAGCTACCCTGAGTCCCAGCACCAGCTACCTCCAATGCCATGACCAGCGGGCCTGCCTAGCACCTGGGAGGGCCTTGCTGTGCTGGGTGTCCTAATGTGGTGAAGGGAGGGGCAGTGAGATCCAGGGCAGTTCAGTGTGTGCCAGGCACTGGGTTAGCACTGTCACCCCAATTAATCCTCACAGCCACCTGTGTATTCCCTGAGCCCCATTTTATAGATGAGAGGACCAAAAATGGGCTCTGCCCAGGCTGCTCCCTCCCAGACATTCTTCAGTAAAATGACTCAAACTGCCACTGGCTTAAGGCAAGGGCAGCTCTTGACCCAGGGTCTGCAACAGACTTCAGCTCAGCCTGTCTCCCACCCCTTGACCCTTGCTGTTAACATCTACACAGAACCCCAGGGCCTATACCACCACCCTGTCTGTCCCATGCTGCCCTCCCCACAGATGGCAGGGGTAGAAGTGTCCCACGAGAAGATACAATGGTGTGGGAAGGGCTAAAGGGAGCAGCTGGGGGCACCACAGTCTCCCATGGCCCAGCACCCTGCTTAGGCCTTACCTGTAAACTGTTGTAACAGGAAGTGAGCCAGACTTTGGCTCCTGGGGGATGCTGAAATACTCTGGCTTCTCACCTGCACAGGGAGGGTGAGTCTGTCCCCCACTAGTGAGGCTACAAGGAGAGGCAAGGGAGGTGGAGAAAAAAGAACTGATTGGAGCCCGCCTGGAGGACCATGGTTACCCTTACCAATCCCAGAAGGACAGCAAGTGGGAGCAGCCTTGGGCCTGGCAGTTCAGCCTTTTGGTTAGAAATAAAACCTGAACTAATTCCCATTGCTAACTTAAAGCTTTTAATGTTCTCCTTCCATATAACTTGTTAGGGACTGAAGTTTTATGTCCCCCCTCAAATTGGTATGCTGAAATCCTAACCCTCAAATTAATAGTTTTAAGAAGAGGGACCTCTGGGAGGTGATTAGGTCCTGAGAGTGGACCTCACAGGGTTGGGCTCTTGTCCTTCCCCCTCCTCCACTGAGGACACAGCTAGGTGGTGACACCTTTGAACCAGAATGTGGGATCTGTTCATACCTTGATCTTGGGACTACCAGTCTCCAAAACTAAGAAATTTCTGTTTATAAGCTACCCAATCGATGGCAATTACAGCAGCTCGAACAGATTACTTCCAAATTGATCTCACGCCCTCTTGCCAAGCTGCCAGGCCAAGCCATAGGACTTTGAGAAAACTCCAAACAGCCATGTACAAGAGCACCAGGACCCCCTTACTCAGCGGCATGTGTTACACATACATTAGAATTTTCTCCTTTAAAGAAGAAAAAAAAAAAAAAAGAATTTTCTCCTTTTATTCTTGTTCACATTCTTCAAGGCATAGTTTTGTTTCAGCAGGAAGGACACAAAGATGGGAGGTGGAGAGGGAAGGCGGAATCTCCTCCTCTAGGCCCCTGCTACCTCTGCTAGGCTTGAGTCAGAGCAGATGGCAGCTGAAAGCAGCTTGCTTTGGCACATTGGAGGCCACCCTCTCCCCCCTAGCAGGGCAGAGGCAGCAACAGTGGGATACCGCTGTTGTGGGCAAGGCAGGCAGCACAGGGCCTCAGCTTCCCAGCAAGGAAGGGGCTGTCCCAGGGCCCTCAGCTGCCTGAAGAGGAAATTCACCTAGTTGGAAGGAAAGGGGAACTTGCCCTGAGGTATCAGGTGGGCAGCAAGTCACCTTGAACTCCTTTCTTGGAGCTCGAGGAGAACAAGAAAACTAACAGCACAGAAGACACCAGAAAAACAGCATCCTTCAACAAGCTAAAAGGTGTCCTCTGGCAATGCCAGGTGACCCCAGCCCCTGGGGAACAGAACACATGCCACTACCAGGCACCACACACCTCAAGATGCCTGGAGCTGGTGCCCAAGGAAAGCAGAAAAATGGAGCTGGCCTTCTTCCCTGCCTAGGATGATAGGAGCCATGTCTGGTCAGTGGATTTGTTGCTGGTGATGATGGACCAAGCCCAAGGTCCTGGGGTTGACCCCAAACGGAGGGGTTGCTGGGTTGCTGTGTGTACGGCTGGCACTCCATGTTGCCTGGGCAACCCCGCTGCACTCAAGTGATGGTGACCTGAGCTCTCTGTGCTCAGGGATCCTGGTGATCACAGCCCAAGCACACACTAATACCCTGGTTTGGGGTAATGTACTCTTTTCTGGCTAAAAGCAAGAGAAAAGCCACGCTCTAAATCCCTAGGAGTCAGGCACAGCTCACCAGCATCAAAAAACTTGCCAGCCACCTTGTCCCCAGCCATCTAGAGCAGCCCCTCAGGTGCCTGTAGGCTACTGTACAGCGTGTAGCCAATGTCGTCAATCTCCTCCTCACGTAAGCTGCTTAAGAGATTCACGTTGGGGTTGAAGTGGCAGGGCAGGCTGGCCTGTTCCAGATTGCCAAGCAGCAGCTCCAGGGCCTGCAGAAAGCGCTGGCCCAAGGCTGCCTCGTCCCAGTCCACATCCTCCTCCCCTAGACGTAGGACCACCTGGGTCAGGTGGCTCAGGCCCAGCCGCCCCAGGGCCAGGTGGCCACGACAGACACCACATAGTAGGAGCAGCAGCCGTCGGCGGGTTCCAGTGTCATGGTCATCCAGGGCCTGCAGCCTGGCAGCCTCCACTGGGTACAAATCCTGCAGCCAGAGGTTACTAGCCAGCCCCTCCAGGGGCCAGGCCAAGAGGAGGCGGCCGTCAGCGTCAGCCCCCATGACAGCCATGAGCACAGCCACTGTGAGCTCCAGGTGCACGTGCTGCACCTCGAGCAGCAGCTCCTCCGAGGCCAAGTTGGGCCGGATCAGGCACCCAAGTAGGCTGCCGATGGCAGGCCAGTTGATGGAGGCAGCCAGCGCCTTGCGGAGCAGCTCCAGTAGGGCACGAGGGGAGAGGTAACCCCCCACCAAGAAGCGGTCCCAGGGGCTGCTCCCTCGGGGGCAGAACTCTAGCTGAGTCCTGCGCACAGCCCAGCAGCGGGGGTCCCTTGCCACAGTATCTGTGCCTGGCACCAGGCTCCACAGGCCAGGCTCCAACACCAGAGGTACCAGGAGACGCACGTGGTCCGCGGCCCCCGCTTGCAGTCCATCGTAGAGAGGCCCCCCAGGCACAAGCGCCCCAAAGGGCAGTTCTGGGAACTTGCTCCGCAAGTAGGACTGCAGCTCAAGGGCAATATCGCCAGCCAGCTGTTTGGCCAAAGCCACCTGGGCTGCGGGGATGGTGACATGGTCTCTCTCAAATGCCAGCAGCTTCTCCTGGAATGTCAGGCACAGCGGTGCTGGGGAGCTGAGCTGAGGTGGAGCCTGAAGACCAGTGTCTGCAGGCCCCTCTGGAGAGTGAAGGGGCAAGGAACCCGGTCTGAACAGCCCACATGTTAAAAGAACCCATACCCGGTGCCCTGCAATGTGACAGCCCTGCCCATAACACCTGAGAAAGCACTTAGTTCATATTCTCACATATGGTTAGCACCTGTCCCAGAGTCCATCACCCTGGCCCTATAGCTACAATAGCTTCATGCAAAACAGGAGACAGGTCCTGTCCCCTCTCTAGGCCTCAGTTTCCCCATCTGAGGCTCCCCACCATCACAGTGCTGCCACCTCACTCTGGTAGGAAGGCAAAGAAACACAATCCCCATTAAATGTCTGAAGTGCCCATGCCTGGAGAGGGTAAGAGACTCTTGTAGGGCCACAAGGTCTGTCAGTGGCAGAGCCTGGGCTGCATCCCTGAATGTGACCACCAAAAGGCCTTCCCACCAACGTCAGAAGGCATGAGGGGCCACTCACCTGGAGCAGAGGACAGAGGGGCCAGAGGCAACACAGGCTGGCTGAGGGCAGCAGGGGGCGGCCGGGGCTGCAAGTGTGGTGTGGCCTTGAGCAGGCTCAGTTCCTTCCAGCTGTCCCCCTTGGTGTCATCCTCATCCTGTGAGCTAGTAGCCCTGTCGATGAACTGCAGGCAGAGTGACACAGATCAGAACATCCGAAGCCCGGGCAGCCATGGCAATGCCCAAGGGCAAAGCAAACCAGGGTGCAGGGGAGAAGCAAGTGCCCTGGCCCTCAGCACCAGCCTTGGGCAGTCCGCATTACCCCCTGGAGACCTCTATGTGGTCCCAACCCTGTCATCCTCTTCTGGGAGCCTCAGACATTGCCCACCCTGCCTGTTCTTACCCGCTTCACAGCCAGGGTGGCAATGCCCAGCATGGCAGCCCCGCCCACACCGAGCACCAGGCGGGCGTTGGCCAGGAGGAAGTCCACCACGCTGCCCAGCCCCTCATCATCACGCCGCTTCCCCCGCTTCTGGGAGAAATCTGCCATGGTTTGCCTGTAAGAGAACCAGAGTGCAGGGACAGCTCAGAGTGTTGGTGGCCAGTTTGAGGAGGTGCTGTGGCTGCCATCGTGCTCGGGTAACAAACAGTCAAGACTTTGGTGGGCTAGGGTGGCACCTATGCCTCATGAGTAGGGTGCCGGCCCCATATTGGTGGATTCAAACCTGGCCCCAGCCAAACTGCAACAAAAAAATAGCCAGTTGTTGTGGCGGGCGCCTGTAGTCCCACCTACTCAGGAGACTGAGGCAAGAGAATCACCTAAGCCCAAGAGCTGAAGGTTGCTGTAAGCTGTGACACCACGGCACTCTACCGAGGGTGACAAAGTGAGACTCTGTCTCTAAAAAAATAAATAAATAAATAAAGTAAAGGTGAGAGACAGTATCTGATGATGGTGATAGGCCTCCAGTTGTCTGAGCAGTCCTAGGTTTAAAAGTGGCTAACGGGAATCAAAATGTTACCCAGAGTCCAACAACCAGTGCCAGTTTCCTCCGGTAACCAGTGCTGTGAGGGCAGGGAAAACTCTGCAAAACCAAGTGAAATCCCAGGTCATCAATGAGTAAAGGAGACCCATGCACACAGTTTGGCCTTCTATCCACTGTAAAGTGGGCTGACTTCACTCCCTGACAACCAGATGCAAAGCAGAAGGTGAACAAGTAGCCGTAAGTGTCTTACCAGGACACCACGCACCAGGGAGGGGCTTGAGTTTTTCAAAAGGAGTCACCATGGAGGGCGTGGTGCCTGGGTTAGAGCAGCTCCACCGAATACTAGCTGTATGATCTTGGACAAATCACTTGCCCTCATAAAAAAAATTTTTCGAAAACAATAGTAAAGTTGAAGATAAGACACTCCACTGACTTAGTCCCCTCTCCCAATCCATCTGATTCAAAGGAATGAGCACTGGAATCGGAGTCAGAAGACTCGGGCTCTGGTTGGGACCCTGATATGATCTCAGGGCTTGTATCTCTTTCTAAAACTCTGTTGAGATAGAAATCGAGACAGTCATTCATTCTTTCAACATGCATTTCTTGACTCCATAAAGTGAGCTTCAGACCTTAATCCTCTTTCTCATGCATCCCAACCTGGATATTCTGCAGACACACTCAGGAGTTTCCTGATCACCCGAGGGCCCCACCTGCTCCCAAGAGTCCCAGCCACAACCCTCCAGGTCACCGGGGGCTCGTCTTTCCCTCCCTGTTTGCCTGACCCACCACCCTGCAATTATGAAGTCCCACACAGGTTCCCATCTAGATGTTTCAATGACAGCATTCGTGAAATTAAAAAGCAAATAAGAAACTAAAAAAAGAATTAACAGCAACTATAAAAGGTCGATGTTTAATATACTAACTCTTTTTCTAGATAAATAAGGAAAATCACCCCCACCAAATTGAGCAAAGGAAATGAACTATTTGCAGGAGAAATATGTAAGGTAAATAAATATCTGGAAACGCTATTTCATATTGTATATAAAACCAGCACATTGTACCCCATGATTGCATTAATGTACAGAGCTATGATTTAAAAAAAGAAAAAAAAGAAGGAAAAAGAAAACACAGGAGAAAATTTGTGTAACCTATGAATTACAAAGACACCAAGAAGTATGATCCGTATAAGAAAAATTATAAACTGAGCCACATTAAAATTAATTTTAAAGATATTAAATAATGAATAGAGAAGCTATAGCCTGAAAGAAAATATTTGGAACTCATATATTCAACAAGATACTTGATCCAGAATATATAAAGAACTTTCAAAACTCAAGTGTAAGAAAACAAAATTCCCAATTTAAAAAAGAAATTGGACAAGACCTAACACTTAAACTTGCTGGTGGGAATGCAAAAGAGTACGGCCCCTCTAGAAAGTAGTTTGGCAGTTTCTTATAAACATATATCTCTATATGACCCAGCAATCCCAATTACCCTAGAGAAATGAAAATCGAGGTTCATACAAAAACCTGTACATGAATAAACATTCAGAAGCTGTATTCATAATCAAAAACTGGAACCAACCCAAATGTCCTTTAGTAGATGCATGAATAAACTGTGGTATATCTGTACGATAGAGTGGTACTCCACAATAATAAAGAACAAAATTGGTGTTTGATAGGAGAAACACATTGGATGGTTTCCAAAGGCATTATATGCTGAATGAGAGAAGCTAATCTCAAAATGTTACACACTGTATGATTCTATTCACAGGACGAAATTTGATGGAGGACAAATCCCCGGATGGGAGAGGGTGTGGCTATCAAAGGACACCCGAGGAAGTTTTGGAGATGATGTGATGGCTACATGAATCTACACACCTGTTAGAATTCATTGAACTGTAGACTCCCCAAATACTCAATTTTTCTGTGTGATAATTTGTATAAAATTAAATTAAAACTAGGGCCAGGTATAAATTAATTTCATGCCTACGTAATCCTAGCACTTTGGGAGGCCAAAGTGGAAGGATTGCTTGAGGCCAGGAATTCGAGACCAGTCTGAGCAACATAGTAAGATCCCCATCTCTCCAAAAAATAAAAAATTAGCCGGACATGGTGATAGGCAACTATAGTCCCAGATACTTGGGAGGCTGAGGTAGGAGGATAACTTGAAAACAGGAGTTTGAGCTTGCAGTGAGCTCTGATGACGCCACTGCACTCCAGCCTAAGCCACAAAGTGAGACCCTTTCTAACAAAAATGTGAATGGGGATAAGCTAAACTCTCCCAGCCTGCCAAAGATATGGCTAGGGCCAGCTCCCTGGCTTGAGTTCAAGTCCCGTGTATAATCCTGCTGTGTGAATGGCATTGTACTTTGCATCCATCTTACAAATGGGTCTATTGACCACCCAGGGAAATCTCGGCTTCCTTCTCAGAAAACAACCTGAAAAAAGTCCTATGCCTGCCCCTCCTCCTGTCTTCCCTGAAGGTTCCAGGAAGCAGGTATTCTAGAACAAGGCAGAGAGAGAAGGAAGCAGGAGCCCACTCAAAAGTTTACCAACCCCCGCAGACTCTCAGCTGGACGTTCTAAGGAACCAGGAAAGGGTGGGTGGCTGGGAGGGCTGTCATCAGAGGAAAGCAGCGTCAGGCCAATCCGACTCATCTGTGAGCGCGGTTGCGGCTATTTTTGCCTTATGAATAGAGCTCAGCCTGGAGTGGGCCACGCTGGGCCCGTGGCCATGTGTATTTGTGTTCATTTGAACATGTGCGTATGCAGAGGAACCGAGTGGGTGGCTGCCAGGGACGGGGTATGTGCAGACAAATAGAAAACATCAGGCAAGTAATTACTGCAATCAGACGCACGGGGCTGTCGCCTGCGTCAGCAGAACTGCCTCTGCTCCCCACACCTGCTGCGAAGGAGCCAGCGTGTGCTGAGGCTGGAGTTAAGTGGTGCTCAGATAGAAAGGCCTCGTGGGCTCCCTGGGTGGGAGTGGTGAGGACCCTTCTTGACACCATGTGAATATAATACCCAGAGACAAGGTATATGGTTGTGTTTGTCCAATAAGCAAGTGAAGCCCATGATGAAGCCAGATTCAAGCCCCTGTTTTCTGAGGCCAGCACTGCCTAGTTGTTAGACTTGCCCTTCACTCACAGACCCCTGCCTGCAGCCCTACTCCCGGTTTCAAAAAGCCTGGCCAGTGGAAAGACCACTGATTTCCCTGACACCGTGTCAACACTGAGAGCTCTGGGAAGATGGGATAATTCAGCAAAGCCTGGAGAGGCAGCAGGTCAGAGTGCCACAGAACCAAGCAGCAATGTGAGCCCTTGTGAAGAAGAAATGCCAGGAAGGGACCAAGGGATCTGGCTCTCACTAAAAGGACCTTTGGCCATGTCCAGGAGTTCTTGAGTATTGATTTTAAAAATATAGACTCCCAGTCTCAGACTTTCTGGGGTCAGAGCCCTGGAATCTGCATTTTCACATGCCAGATGAGTCTGCTGTGCAGCTAAGCTTGGAAGCCAGTGATCTATTGGGAAGTATGAAGGCCAAGGAGCTAGGACATTGGCACACTAGGTGTACTTGTATCCTGTACTGCAGGGACAGCTCTAAGCCTGCAGGGCTCAGTTTTTTCATCTGTTAAATGGGGATATTAATATAACATAATAACAGGAGCCAGGGGCTGGTTTTGAACATACCCTGTGACTGACAGTGAAGATTTAGGCTTTGCCCTAGGCACAGCACTGAGGGAACATACCTCTGGCTCTGGCAGGAAACAGCTGACAGAAGAAGCCCAGCCCTTCTTCAAACCAAGCTGAGCCCCACCCACTCTCACGGGGAGGGTGATGGGGGGGGCCCTCATAGGAAGCCTTGGTGGGCGGGAACTCTGAGAGGCAACATCCTTCCCACACTCAAAGCTAAGAGGCAGCCTCAAAAGTTAAGCCTGGGTGTGGTGCCTTTATACAATGGTGCAAATTACATCATCTGTAACCTTTTTTCACAGCGGGCTGGTTTCAAACAGCTGTAATTTATGGATGTTCTTCCGAGAGGAATTAGTCAATATATTTGTTTTCCCTTTGATATATAGCCACAGGAGTGCGTCAAGCATGAGGTTTAGTAAGCCTTGCCAATTTTCGGCCGCTTCTCAGTGCTATAGATTTTGCTCATGGAGTGGGCTGGTTCCACCCCAACATGAAAAAAAAAAAAAAAACATTGCAAATCCTGAAAAGCTTTCCAGCTCTCAGAATACACAATGTTATAGGAGACCAGCACCAGCCTTGGGAAGGAAGGAAAGACAACTTGTTCCCCAAGCCGTGGTTGCTGGTGGTGTTGGTGGAGCCTGAGAGGACCGGAGAGGCTGTGGCTCACTTCAGGGTATCAGTCACTCTCCCCTGGAGGAGATCAGTGGACTAAGACCACTGACAACCACAGGTCTAAGGTGGATACTTGGTTCTAAGCAGTTCTGAGAAGTATGGTGGTCATACACATGTAGTGGTAACTCACACATTCATCCGTTTGGGTCAGCACATGTGGGCTGCTACAATCAGAGGCACAGGGGTGTGGTCGGAGGAGGAGTCATCCTCAGAAGTAGGGGGATATAGAAGGAGAAGGATCACGTGCCATGGGACAGCAGAGATGAACACACAGCATGAGATGGGGCTGACTAGGACCGGGCAGCTAGCAGGGAGGGCAACAGCATGAAAATGAGAAACACAAGGGGACGTGCAGGTCAGGGATGGGTGTGGGTCTAGCGAGGATTAAAAGTGGGCCCTGACCTTTCCCAACAACCCCACCAATATGTAATGTACATATACACACACACAGAGGCACGGACTAAACACACAGACACACACATAGACATGCAGTCACACACACATGTGCAAACACAGAGACACACATACAAACAGGCACAGGCATGCAGACACACACACAGACGGTCACACATGCACGTATGCACAGACACACCTATACAATGCTCAAGCACAGTGCCCTTGGCCTGTCTGGCCTGGTGCTTTTCACAAGCAGGGCTATCTAAACACAGGGCGGTGGGACAAGAAATCCAAGTTCTACTGATAAAATCAGGGATCAGAAAGAATCAACTGACTTTCTATTTATACAAAAAACTGCAGGTCTCTGAGGCTCCCAGGAGACCATAAACCAAAACCTGTATATTTTAATCCTATGCATATTGACTCTGCTAAGAAAACTGACTTTGCAGAGAAGCCAGATCCACCCAGGTGGAGCTGGGATGTATTGATTTATGTTAATGGTTCCACTAGAAAAGCTCCCTTAGGAAAGCCAGAGACCACCGGGGAAGGGGAGACAGGGTGGGCAGCAGGAGAGCTGGGAAGGATCCTGCCACCTTATCGCCTTACAGATGTCACCCCTCCTGCCTGTCCCTCTGATGCTTCTGCACCCCGGGCTCTTTTCGGCAGTTACCAAGATTGCAGTGAAGTAGACAGGGCTGATTTTCTCTTTACTGTCTCTCCCTATAGAATGTGAACCCCAAGAGAACATGGACTGTACATGTTTCGCTCACTGCACTACTCCAGAGGTCTAGCACAGTGGTTCTCAACCTTCCTAATGCCGCAATGTATTTTCTTTTTCTTTTTTTTTTTAAGTCATTTGTACATAGATCATACATATATTTATGCCATTATGGGATTCGATGTGTTGATTATTTGTACAAATTGGAGTGCTTACATGCTACTAATCAACATAGCTTTCACCTCATTTACCCAATTACAGTGTTAAGGCATTTGTGTTCTACACCTGATAGATCCAACTTGTACTTGCAATATGCTCCATAGGTGTGGTCCCCCTACTAACTCTCCCTCTATTGACCCACACCCCTCCCTTCCCCTCTCCCTCCCCTTCCCTCTTTCATCCTAGGCTATAGTTGTGTTTCATTTTTACAAAGGGGTCACAACCCACAGGTTGAGAACCACTGGTCCTAGCACCTAGCAGAGGTCTAATTATTATAAAAGATCCAAAATGAATTAATAAATGGACAGATAAGGCTGGGGTCAGTAAAGGCAGTTAGATGCCGAAGGTGGTCATCAGAGTCCTCCCTGGATGGGGAGGATCCTGTCACGTCTACTGGCAGATCTCAGGTGCCTTATTTGAGTCCTGGCCCCATTTACCCTTCTTTCCGCACCTGCCCCAGTAAAAGGTTCACCTGAGATTCCTTTCTCACCCAGACTCCTGCACCATCTCAATGCAAAATGAGAAATCCAATATGGCAAAGCTGGGCTGAAAACCTGCCAAAGCAGCACATACAGGAGGAGATATTACCAAGAAAGATGGATATGAGAATCACCAAGACGGGCCCTTGATAAAATCAGGATGGTGCTTTCCTTGTCTCCATTCCTCCTGTGCTCCTCACCCAGCTCTCCTCATCCCAAAGCTTCAACCAACAACCCCCCAACACACACAGGCACTGGGCCCTTCACATTCTCCCTTCTACTCCACCTTCCCACACAAAACATCCGTACCAGGACTAAAGGCTCAGGGAACAACTGGGACTTACACTTCTACTTCCAACCAAGATGGAGTGAAAGCAATCAGATTCACCTTCCCTCTGGAAACAAGAAACCAGACAAAGACTGTGTATGAAATGATGGTTCTTAGCTATTGGAATTCTGGTGACACAGGACCATGATGCTATGAGAAAGGAAGCAAACAAAGTGAACCCTATTCTTGTTCTGGGCACAGTCTCCAAAGCAAATGATGAGAGTGAAGCAGGAGACAGGAGTTCAGAAGGAACCCCAAAGACTCCCTGAGTGGAAGAGACAAAGCTGACCATCTGGGGGGACCAAGGTGTGGCAGGCAATCTGGAAAGGCTCTCAGCAATCTCCACCTCTAGTATTCACACCTCCGACATTGTTTCAAAGCTAGTCTGGGTGACCAACAGGATAGGCACAGGCCATGATATGTGAGGATGGAAGTTTATAAAAAGACTGTGGCCTTCATCTTGGAATATTTCTCTCTCTCTCTCTCTTTCCTCTCTTTGTCCCTTCCTCCCTCCATCCATTCCTTTCTGCAGAACTAAGGCCTCCTTCCAGTAACCACAGGCATGAGCTTGGAAGCAGATTTTCCAGCACCTTCAGACAACCACTTTGACTACATCCCATGAGAGACCAGGTCGGAAACATCTAACTCAGCTGCACCCATTTGAAAGAAATTCACAAAATCCATGGAAACTGGGTGAAATAATATTTGCTGTTTTATTTATGTCATCAGAATCTAGAATGCAAGAAGTACATGAAAAGTATGACATGTGGGAAAATATAAAATACTTTCATCTTTAGTTTATAACTCTTTGAAGATAACTGATTATTTATAGCAAAGTAACACTATGAGTTTATTTTATATGCATACACACACACATATATAATCAAATATACATAATAATAGTACAAAGTCCAGGAAGGAGAAAATCAGAGTATACAGTAGTACAATACATATACTATATGTGAATTGGTGAAATATTACTTGAAATTAGACTATAAAATAGTAAAAATGTGTACTACAACACCAATGTAATAAAAGGGAAAGTATAACTAAGTTATCAACAAAGGAGATAAAAAGGAATAAAAAAAAAAATCACTCAATCTAAAAGAAGGCAGAATAAGAAACAAGGGAACACATAAAAATGGGACAAATAGAAAATAAATTTCAAGATAGCTTGAAATACAACCATATCAATAGTTACATTAAATGTAAATGATAAAAATATTCCAATTAAAAAGCAATTCCTCAAATTACATTTAAGCAAGACCAACTATATCCTGCTGCCTACAAAAAAAAATGGTTTAATCTTAAAAGTAAAATTTTAATTGTAAAAGAATAAAAACACCATGCTAATATTTATCAAAACAAATCTGAAGTGGAGTGGCTTTATCAATATTATATAAAGTAGACCTCAGAGAAAATAGTATTACCAGGCATACAGAGTGTTAGTGTACATTGTTAAAAGGAGTCAATTCATGAAGCGAACATATCATTATAATGTTTGTGTAACTAATAAAAAAGATTCAAATTACATGAACTGCTGGAACTGCAAGAAGAAATATATAACTCCACAATAATAGTCAGAGATTTCAGTACCATGAGCTGAGTACAGGTGAAGAGACAGGCAGGGCCCATCTTACCCCAGCCATGAGATCAGGGGTACTGGTGTGAATGGAGAAAGGGTCTAGAAATCAACTAGATATTTCTGGTCTAAAGGGCAGAGGATAGCCCAGGATAAGTCTGTTGGAGGAAAAAACAGATAGAGAATAAACCATCTTTAACTCTCCCTCATGGTCACGATGGTTTTGACATCTATAAGTCTCTGCTTCCCAGCTGGCAGGACCTTCTACCTTATGGCTTATAGATTCTGTTCTTTAACCCAGGGATCTTTTTCTGTTAAAGATTTCTTTAGGTTTAACTGAGCTATAATAAATATCCCATATTTAAATTCTAAAATTTAACTCACTCTTTGTATGCCTGTAAAACTATGACCACAATCAAGATAATGAATGTATTTATCACCTCCAAAAATTTCCCCATCTCCCTTCATAATCCTCCCTCCCACCTGCCTTGACCCTGCTCCCCAGGACAGACAAAATCAGTTATCTGCTTTCAGTTAGTACAGATTAATTTACACTTTCTAGAATTTTCTATTAACAAAAGCATACACTATAAACTTTTTTTCTGTCCAGCTTAACTAGGTATACATTTTTTCAAGAATCATTCATTTTGCTTTGTGTATCAATAATTCCTTTTCTTTTATCATTTGCTAACATCCCATTGTATGGATATAATTCTCAGCTCACCTACTGATGAATATTTGGGTTGTCTTCACAATTTGGGCTATAATAAATAAAGATGCTATGCACATCTGAGGACAAATCTTTGTAAAAAAAAATGTATATTATTTCTCTTGGATATAAACCTAGGAGTGGAATGACTGGGCCACATGGTACATATATCTTTAACTGTTCACCTGTTTTCTGAAGTGGTTATACCAATGACATTTCTACCAGTTAGGTTCTGGTTACTCCAAACCTTTGTCAATGTCTAGAATGGTCAGTCTTTCTCATCTGAAGTTTTCCGGTAGAAGTATAGTAATAACTAACGTACCTTGAACTGGCATTTCCTTAACAACTAATGATGTTAAACATCTTTCCATGTGTTTGTCAACCGTGTATCTTCTTTTGTGAAGTGTTTTCAGTCCTTTTTTCCACTATCTTAATTGAATTATTTGTGTTATTGTTGAGTTGTAAAGCAGAATGAGGAAGAAAAGAATAGTAGAGGTCTATTTTCATAGCCAGAGAAAGCCTTTCCAGGTAAAAGACCCTTCAACAGAAGCCTGAAGGAAAAGGAGAAGCTGTAGGTATATCTGGAGAAGGGCTTTATGAGCAGGGGTTATGGCAGGTGCAAAGGCCCTGAGACACCAAGTGTGCTTGGTGTGCTTGGGGACTACCAAAAAGGTCTTGGATGGGTCTAGGTCAGGTAAACAGTGGGAGAGAGAGAGAAGATGAGGAAGAATTTAAAAAGGAATTCTACTTCATGGTGCAGTAAGTGTGATACCAGATCCTGGAGAACCTATTACATAGTAGACATTCATTTTAAAAAATCAGTTTAATCCAATTATTTACTCACCAGATAATAATGCCCCCCGTGCCCTTTTTGAGTTTAGTCCTTGGATTCTAGCTTGAAGCAACTATTTACCATACCAGAGATTTTATTCCCATTTTGTGCCTCCCTGGGGCCCACAGACTCCTTGCACTATCCATGCCAAGCCTGGGGGGAAGCAGGAACTTGGAATGGGCAGCATGGGAGGATCATTTAATCAAGAATTATTTAAACTGCTTATCGGACTTCATTTACCATTATGATGGGACATAAAAGTTTAAAGGCCTTTGAACAAAAAAAAAGTATGATCCAGCTTTATACGAGTTCTAATAAATCTGCAAAGAGGGAATTTATCATCTCTCAATAAATGTGTCTTTCTGCACTGTCTTCGGAAAACTTGAAAATCACAGATATAAATCTCACCGGTAGTCTTCATTTTTTACTCTTCATGGGAACAGAGTTCCAGACGAGGATGCGGCAGCCTCCTGGCACCCCCTCTCTTGTTCCCAGTTTCTCACTCCGTTTCTCTTCCATCCCTTCCTCCTCATTCCCACAACTTCCTACTCGCTCCACCCTGGGAAGCCATAGAGCATTCTGGGTGGCTTCAGAAGGGCAGGAAAGCCTCTCTGAGCCTCGGTTTCCTCATCTTGGAAAGGAGGAGGTTGGACCATGTGGCCTGGAAGGCCCAGCTTGCTCCAGCCCCTGCTGGTATCCGGCTGATGGCATTACCAGCACTGTGTCTCTGGAGTTTACTGGCTGGGGCTCACAGGGTGAAGAGTTAAGATAGGATGATGACTTGAAGGATGGGGCTTTCCTTCAAGTTCAATCCTTCTCCTGCCATGGGAGGCTGATAAAGCAAAGTGCAGACCTTGTTGCACATTGCAGCACGGAGAGACCTGGCCACAGCATGGTGAGTGAAAGAAGGCGGCGCAAAGCCACCCACCGCAGTACAGGAAATGTGGGAATTGCCAGGTCCATAGAGACAGAGAGTAGATGAGTGGCTGTTGGGGGTGGAGGGAGGAGGAAACTAGGACAGATTGCTCATGAGTGCAGCGTCACTTTTCAGGGTGGTGGAAATGTTTCAGAATTAGATAGTGGTGCCTGTTGAAGTCCTAAAACCCACTGAATTGACCACTAAAAAAGGATAAATTTTGTGTCAGGTGAGTATATGAATCATGTCTTAATTTAAAAATACATAGCTCCTAAAAACTGCAGACCTTGGCAAGCAGAGGACAATGGACAGAGGATCTTCTGCAGTGGGGACCAAAGAGCTCAGTCAGCTCAGGCAAGGGTGAGAGGGTTTCAAAGGCTCGGCTGCAGCAGAGGGCGGCCAGGAGGCTTCCTGACCCAGGAGACCTCTCCTGTCTTGGCGTAGCTGCGGCTGGAGCTGGAGAGCCTCGTCAGGGTCAGCACACCTGTAGCCTAGGAGGCCCAAGCCCAAATCCTAGGAGCAGCTCAAGGTGTAATCTCGGCACCGCCTGCATCCGAGCTAACTGGGGACCTCGTTAAAAGAACAGATCCCCAGCCCCATCCCAGACCTACTGAATTGGATTTTTGTTTTAACAAGCTCTCTGGGTGATTGTTTTACACACTGAAGTTTGAAAAACATTTGGAGCTAGAGTGCTTTTCGAACTTGAAAGTGCATACAAATCACCCACAGGGCTTATTAAAATGTAGATGATTCCGTGGGCCCAGGGTGGGGCCTGAGAGTCTGCATTTCTAATAAGCGCCCGGGCATGACTCACATCGCTGAGCGTGGATTCCACCTAGGCACAAGAACAGGACAAGAACAGTTCTCCAACTCCACGGCATACTGCGATCACCTGAGAAGATTGAGAAACCACAGATGCCTGCATCTCCTGAGACTAGGAATTGCTCCGGGAGGGTGGCCCGGGCATCAGGGATTTGGCACTTTTCCCCCATGTCATCGGAACACGCAGACACGGCTGCCACCCACTGATGAAGAGGGAGGCTGAGTGTTAAGCGAGGTGTCCAGATAGACCAAGGAGTGGAATGCAGGGGGATCTGATGTCTCTGGGTAGGAAGGAGGCAGAGAGGGTAGGAACTACTTCAACTTTCAGCCTATACTAGCAGGAAGGGCCTGCTGTCTCCCTCCTAGCTCCTGAGAGAATACGGCAGCTGGCTCCAAGCTGCAGCAGATAGAAGCAGGGAGCTCCTGCCACATTGCCTACTTCAATCCTACTTGGCTCAAAGCTTGGGCCTGAAAGTGGATCCATCTGTGGATGTGACTTTAGGAAAGTCCATGGGCACAGGCAGGCACCCAATGCCTCCCATCTGCCCTGCAACATCCCAGTTATTGGAACCACCTTAAATCCAGGGAGGCCTTGGAAGGAAATGTCAGCAGATGGTCACATGTTGGGCTCCTTCCTTCCCCGGCTGCTCTGCACTGGCCCCAGCAGCAGCGCCAATTGGTTCTGATTGGACAAGGTTGAGATAAGGAGCCTTCCACCCCCATCCAGGCGTGCACAGGGCAACTCCCAGCATTTGGAGAAAGAGATATACACCAAGGAAGAAGAACGCTGCAGAGGGCAGGGAACTAACAGCAAGGACTGTTTGCTGGGACGTCAGCAACACTCAGGATTGGTTGGCAAAAGCATGTCTGAGCCACACAGAGCAGAAATATAAGCTGTGTTTCAGTGGGAAATAAGAATGAGTCTATAATTAATGATCAGGAACACACAGCCCTTATTAATGTTGCAACTTGGAGAAATGTAATTCACTAGCCGTCAGGCTTGAATGGCCAGAATGTTTGTTTTGTTTCTTAACTGGAGGAAGGTTTAGAAGAGCTGGAAGTGAGGAGGAGGAAGCACCAATGACAGGGTCCCAAGGACAAGGCACTGGGAGAGGACAGGGGGAGAAACCTGCATCCTCACCATTCCCGAGCACCCCACCCTGGCAGGGTAGCACAGAGATTGCTCTCTACACTGCAATCCAGGTTCCTATCCAGGCTCTTCCCCTTTGCTGGGTGACTTTGGCCAAGTTGCTTGATGTCTCTGTGCCTTAATTTGCTCATCTATAAAAATGGTCATGATAATTGTACCTACTCGTAGGATTAAATAAATTTAGCACAGTGCCTGGATGACAGCAAGTGCTAAACAGTTTACACTCCTGTTGGCAGTTTCCATCTCTGTGTCAACAAGAAGAGGGGACAGGAGCAGGAGGTGCAATGAGGGTTGCTGTGCAAACCCTTGGTGAAGGTGTTGGCCCGTCCAGTTGCTTTGTCTAGAGACAGGAGAGGTAAGAGCAAAGGAGAAATGGTGTGTTCCACTCTGCATGCAAATGAGATGCAATGACGGAAATGGTAACAGTAACAATCAGGGTAATAGGGTGACTTCATGCCTCCACCTGTAGCCATCAAGCAAGACTGAACTGGTGACACTGAAAGAACCCTGGCAGCCTGGTTGCTAGCCATCCATCATTGTTGGGAAAAACATTTCCTCATCCAAAACGCAAAACTCATCAACTAGTTTCCAAAGGGTCCCACTAGCCTCACCTGTTTTTTAATCTTTTTTTTTTTTTTCTAATTCTATGGTTAAAAAGGGAGAAAAGTGCACAGGCTGGGTAGACTTGAGGGACTAGTGCAGGAAGAATTGAGTATGTACCTTAACAATTCCTGTGTCCTCCCAGTAGGAACAGACCAGTTGGAACCTCCACGTGGAGCTGACGCACTTGCCCCGTGTCTAGACATGGTCACACCATCTGGGTGCACCGTGCCTCTGCTCTGCTCCCAGCTTGGCCTTCCAGAACGACAGAGAAAGAAGCCATATCTCCAAATCCTGCCTTCCCCATCCTTTATCCAGGAACCATATGGTTCTACATAGGACCAAAATTAGACAAATTAATTTTAATTTCTTTCTTCTGCATCTTCAGATGCTCCTATAGACTTCTTTCTTTCAGCCTATTTTTGTGCTCAAGTCTGTCTTATCCTAAAGCAAATAACCATTCCTTGGTTTTGCTTCTTCACCCTTGATATCCACCCAATCTCTCTTTCTGGCAGGCTGGAGAAATAATTGGCACTAGCTGTCCCCATTCCTCACTTCCCAATCCTTCCTAGAGCCATCAACTGTGACACCAATACTATCAATCTGTGCAAACCATTAGGACCACAATCCATCAGCAGAATCCCTGCTGCCCACTCCAGAAGCCTTTTCCATTGCTATCCTAACACGCTGCTGGGTCCAAATGGTTGACCACTGCCATCTTTGCTAGAACTTAGCTCCTGTGGGTACAGAACCCTCCCACCCCACACCTACATTGCTCATACCATCTAGGAAGCTGCACTTGTTTGCCCACCTTCTCTTATTTTATCTCTAAGATAGAAATCATCCACTCTTATAATTTTAATTAATATCCAGATGCTTATGGTTTCCAAGTCCTTATTTCTCTCTAAAACCATTCTCCTAAGATATAAAGCCAGAAAAGGATACATTTTATAACCCACATACTCCATGTCTTTTTGTGAATGTCCCATAGATATCTTAGACTCAGTACATCCCCAAAACAGTCTCCCAATTACTCCCCCATTCCCACACTCACCTTTCTCTTCCTCCTATACTCCCTGCATTAACAGATGACTCAAGCATCCTTACCGTCTGCAAAGCCCAAGACCTGTGAGTAACTCATAACTTCTCTATCCACCTCATCCCCAAGAGTCTCTAAACCCTGCTGACTTTACCTCTTGGAGATCTCATTTGTCAGCCCTCTATCCAATCTATACCCACTGTCACTGCCTTGGCTCGAGCAAATCTCTCACCTGGATATGCCAATAGTCTCCTAACTGGCCAGACACTGTCTCTCCAGCCTTTCAATCCATCCATCTCACTGACCTGAAAGTGACTGACCTGGATATTTCATTATATCTTTTTCTATGCTGAAAGTCCTTCACTGACTTCCCTCGTCTGTAAGATAAATGCCTGGCCCTGCCATGTCAGACTCACTGTACTTGGGGACATCACCTTCTTTTCTCGGGCTCCATCACACTTGTGAAACTCCCCAGACATATGAGGCCATTTCATGTCTCCACGACCATGTTCTAGAATTCTCTTACCCCAGATTTTCTGGAAGCCCAGGTATAAGCCTAATTACTTGCCACTTTTTCTCTTATTCTTTTCTGGATTTGACTCTGGCCTTTCTGATTTATGACCCACCATCCCAACCAGCCAAGCATCCCTCCTTGACCCTCTTGTGCTATCATGATTTGCTTCTGACAACATCCTATGGAGACATTAGCTCTCAGAAAGCTTCAGAGATTAATCGAGAACAAATTATTAACAAGCAGTAAGTAGAGACGTCGTTTCAATGTGCTTCTTTTTTAAAGTTATGTTCATCATTCTGATACATTTGTATTACTTCACTAATCTATATATAATATATACAATGTATTTTATAGATAAAAATGGAAAAACATGTTTTTTGTTGTTGTTGTTCATAGTTTAGACAGATAAGCTGCAGAGGCTGAGCTACCCGATCCTGTCGGTAGCTCCCAGAATCACATACAAAGAGGGGATTTTGAATCCAAGAACTTCAAAGAGCCGTACTATTAGCAGCAAGGAAGTAGTGGGACTTTAGACACAGAAAATCATGCCTGTCCACACGTGGTAGCTGCTACTAAATTCCAGACACGTATTTCTGTACAGGAATATTTGCTGATTTTTCCCAAAATTCAAAATAATTTAGATATTTTGTTTGCCCTTTTTTGTGTGTTTCTTAAGGTAGATATTTAAGAGTTACTTAATTGAGGCCTTTCCTCTTTCCTAAAATGAACAATTAAGACTATAATTTTTTCTCTGTTCACTGCTTTAACTGCATCCGATTAATTTTGGATATATCAGAGTTCCTTTTCCACCAATTCAAAGTATTTTCTAATTTCCCTCATAGATTCTTCTTTGGCCCATGAGTTACTTAGAAATTATTTTGTTTAATTTTAAAATATTGACTGATTTGTGTTTGTTCTTAAAAAGACTGCATATTCTTCTCTTTGGGGTTGGCATTTCCAATAAATGTCAGTTAAGTCACACTGGTCAGGAGGGTTGTTCAAGTCTTCTATGTCCTAGAAGACTTTTTACCTAGTTATTTTTTCAAATACTGTGAGTGTGTTATAGAAATCTCCAACTTCAATTGTTGAATTATCTATTTTTCCTTCCAGTTCTATCAGCTATAGATTGATGTATTGGGGGATTGGGGTGTCTTTTCTTATTAGATGTATATATATATAACTGCTATATCTTCCTGAGATAGTGACTCTTTTTTTATTATGAAGTGTCCATTATTTTCTCTGATTATATTTTTTAATTAAATCATAGCTGTGTACATTAATGCAATCACGGGGTACAATGTGCTGGTTTTGTATATAATTTGAAATGTTTTCATCAAACTGGTTAACATAGCCTTCACGGCATTTTCTTAGTTATTGTGTTAAGACATTTATGTTCTGTACCTAGTAAATTTCACATGTACCCTTGTAAGATGCACCATAGGTGTCCTCCGTTTAAT
>CAUYRH010078925.1:0-15543 GCA_963574655.1 Perodicticus potto
TGAGACAGAGCCTCAAGCTGTCACCCTGGATAGAGTGCTGTGGCATCACAGCTCACAGCAACCTCCAATTCCTGGGCTCAAGCGAGTCTCTTGCCTCCACCTCCCAAGTAGCTGGGACTACAGGCGCCCGCCACAATGCCCGGCCATTTTTTCGTTGCAGCCGTCATTGTTGTTTGGCGGGCCCGGGCTGGATTCGAACCCGCCAGCTCAGGTGTATGCGGCTGGTGCCTTAGCCCGCTGAGCCACAGGCGCCAAGCCTAAATCATTTGTTTTTAATCCATACGTTCCTTATCTCTCCCCTGCCTCATTCTACTGGAACACAGGAACTGGGGGAATAAATGATGGATCCTGGAAATATGCCTATCCGAGAATGAAACTTCTCATATCTATTCAAATAATTGTTGGACTTACACCTTGTAGACAAGCAATGTAATTTGTAGTTTAAATTTAAATCAATTGTGAAACTAAACACTCTTGCAGTTCATCTGATGGAAGACAAAGCTCTGGAAATGACAATAAGGCAATATTGCTTTCTATATTAAATTTATCCTATGCCTGGAAGGCTGCTGTTAAGGTTTATGAAAGCAGTGTAAAGCTAGGTCAGTTTCTGTTTGCCTAATGATTATATTTATATAAAATGTAATCTAAGGTATCTCAGTACTTAAAAGACACCATCAATCCTCCTTAGGAAAATGCTTTTATCCAAGTGTGTAAGACAGCTGAGAAGAAGGCCAAGAAAGGGAAAGAGATATTTGGAAATACAAGCAACTTTACTACAAAGACTGACTGATAAAGAATGCTTTGTTCATGAAGAGCAATCAATAAATTTCAGGGACAAGCTTGCCTTGCCCTCTGATGGGTCTGATGGTGATGGTAGTCATGTTATCACACTGTTTTTCTCCAGGACTGGAGGGAAATGATAGGTGTAAGCACCATCTGTGACTAGCAATGTGTGATATGAACAATGGATATCTCAGTACTCAGTATTGCTGTTCTAATTGGAAAACATGTGCCTTCTGTGCAAAGGTGCTCGAAACAAGTCCCTGGACCACCCTCCACCCCAGTAGCCAGAATGTCCTGCCAAGCTGCACATGAATAGAAACTCTGGGTCTGCACCTGATGTTGTGTGATGGGCACAAATAGAAAGTAATATAATGAGCTCTGAAGGAAATGATTAGGAGGAAATGATTAATTCTACCCAGAGTAGGTTAGGGTGCAGGAGAGAAACTTGAACAATTTTACTGAGAGCAAAATTTCACTGATCTAAAAGCAGGATTAGAAGTTATTTAGGTGGGAAAGCAGAAAGAGATAGAAGAAAGTAAAGCATTAGCAAAACATAGTCTGTAGTATGTCACGGGTGTAGTCAATTGGTGTGGGAGTGAGAGAGGTCAAAGTGTGAACTAGGCCAAGCTGTGAAAACCCTTGAACTCCGAGGTCAGGACTGTGACTTTACTCTGAGGACATCGAGAGTTCTTGAAGGTCCTTGAGCAGGGAGGGAAAGGAGTCTGGTATTTTAGAAATAAAACTGTGATTCAAAATCATGATGATAAAAGAAGACCAAGTTCCCATCGACCCACAAATGGATTAATAAATTGTGGCACATGTATACCATGGAATACTATGCAGCCTTAAAGAAAGATGGAGACTTTACCTCTTTCATGTTTACATGGATGGAGCTGGAACATATTCTTCTTAGCAAAGTATCTCACAAATGGAAGAAAAAATATCCAATGTACTCAGCCCTAATATGAAGCTAATTTATAGCTATCATATGAAGGCTAAAACCCAACTATAGCACAAGAATATGGGGAAAGGGGCAAGGGAGGGGAGGGGAGGGGGGAGGATGGGTGGAGGGAGGGCAATTGGTGGAATCACACCTATGGTGCATCTTAGAAGAGTACAAGTGAAAATTACTAAATGCAGAATATAAATGTCTTCATATAGTGATTAAAAGGCCATGAAGGCTATATTAAACAGTTTGATGAAAATATTTCAGATTGTATATGAAGTCAGCACATTGTGCCCCAATGATTGCACTAATGTACCCAATTATGATTTAATAAAAAATAAATAAATAAAAGCTTCTGGCAGAGACAAAAAGAAAAGAAAATAAAAGCTTAAATTAAAAAAAGAATCATGCCGATAGCAATCCTATAGATTTATATATCAATGTCTTTTGGAAAACTACTTAAATCATAGTTTGTTTTGTACACAGAGCTTTTAACTAGAAAATGCCTAAAAATACCATTCAATTTTTAAATGCTATGAAATTCACACAGGGAACTCATACTAGACTAACAGAACTGTACCCAGTAGTGGGGGGGGGGAGGGTATTGAGGAAAAAATTATAATGGATACAAAATTAAAATACAAATGATATAAGGAACAACATACTCCTCTTACAAGAATGAAAATAGTAGTAAATTGTTCCCCCATCCCTCAAAATCACAAAGGAATCGAAGTTGGTGATCCATTAGACTATTTTAGTCTAACATTCTTTGATACTACGTATTTTAGGTACTTGAGATCATCCTGGAATTTTCTTAGCTCGCACACTCTTGAGGGGAAGACAAGAGTTTGCTGAGGGAATGTAAGCTTCAAGCTACCACTTGGTTATCATGACTTTAAAACAGTGAATTTTGTCTCGGTGCCTGTGGCTCAATGGGCTAAGGTGCCAGCCACGTACACCTGAGCCGCAAGTTCGAATCCAGCCCGGGCCCACCAATCAACAAAGACGGCTGCAACCAAAAAATGGCCGGGCGTTGTGGGGGGGCGCCTGTAGTCCCAGCTACTTGGGAGGGGGAGGCAGGATACTCGCTTGAGCTCAGGAATTGGAGGTTGCTGTGAGCTGTGATGCCACAGCACTCTATCCAGGGGGGGAAAAAAGTGAATTTTATGGTTATATGATTTGGGGACCTATAAACTTGTTATATGTTTATGTTAGGTCCTCTTTTTCCAAGTGTGCTAAATTTTGAAGAGACCTCGAAGGAGGTTTCTGGCTGTGCTGGGGCTTGGTGAAGGGTAGGGCAGGGGGCTCTTGTATAAATTCATGTTTCCCCCACAGGAAGTGCACTGTGGAGACAGAGCTCATGCCTCTGGCAGTGGTACCAGGGTATCTCCCCACCTCTTCCTGCTGTTACCCCCACCACCCCCCGGGCGATGCCTCCCCTGCTGTCTCAGCGCTGTCCAAAGCCTAGAACCCTAAGTTGGGGGTCAGTTCTTTCTCACAGCCCTGGGCTAGCAGAGATCATTGTAGTCAGGAGCCCAATTTCCCTATAAGTAGGGGAAAAGCATACTTTTCCAGGCCAGATTTTTACTTAATTCAATGTCTCCGGAGCTTGGAGATTTGCACAAACATCAGCATAGGAAGTGGACCAGGAGCCGGTTTGGCGCGCTGGAGCTGTAGCACCTCAGCTGGGCCTTGTTTAAAATCAGTGGCAGGAAGCGTCCTCACAGCCGGAACTCAGCTAAGTGGGGGTGAAGCAGCATAAGACCCCATGGAAAGCTGGGACCTGAGAAGAAAAGCTAGCTGCTCTCACACCTGGGACAGTGCTCCTGTAACATGTCACCCTGCACATCCAAGCTGGGGTCATTTTCATAGGGACCTTTTGTCACTTATCATATACATTAACCATCCTTTTATTTTGTGTATGATAAGCATGTCTGTGAAATGCCACCAGGGATCTTGCTCCAATAGAACAAGAACCCACTGGGATTCCAATCCTCATTCACCCAACATTTCATCTTGTTTACAAGATTCCCTTCTAGTTTCCAAAGAACTTGATCAGGAACCCATGAATTCTAAGTCAAAAGAAATCACTGAGGAAAATGACTAGAATTCACTCTGAAAATGGATACTTCATGTGGCCTTTCCTAAGGGAATAATTTCTTCCTGACTTTCATATATTTATCAAGAATCTCGTATCGTAAAGAGCAGAAAATAAATATAGAAATATCAAATCCAAGTCGTGCTATTCCAGAGCCCTTTAGAAGACTCTTAGAAGAGGGAGACTTACAAGAATAAAGTGAGGAGAAGACGGAGTTGATGCACAAGCCCCAACACCCCACCTCGACGCCTCTCTCGTAGATGAGAAACTCGGTGGAGTTGTGTGCGCTGTAGGGATCGCCGTGGTACACAATCTGAAAGAGAGGCTTGGGCTGTAAAGGAATAAATGCAGCGTGGTAGGGACCTCTTCTCATGCATTCTGCTTCTCCAGCCCTAGGGACCAAATATCCCAGCCTGCGGGGTCCTTCCCAGGGCACAGAGCTCATCCTGTCATGACCAAGTCACCCCTTTCATCCTATCGCACCTCCATTCGGGCACCTGCAGGAAGGTGAAGTCTAAATAGTACAACACTGTCCTGGACCCTTAGTACCCTTCCTTCCACTAACACCTGGCCCCACTTGATTTAGGCAACCCTGCTACCCGTCTTCGGGCACAGTCAATTGGCTTCTGACTCATCTTCACACACAGCATTCCTCCTCCTGCCTGGAATGCTTTCTCCCCCTTCTGCATCTCTCCAACTCCTATTCATCCTTCAAAGCCCAAATCATATTGTGCCTCTGTTTTTTTTTCTTGAACTTCTCTGGTCACTACAGCTCATGGTGATTTTTTCCTCTTCGTTGTATTTAATCAAGAACAGCAGGCCACATAGCGTCCTCTAGTCATCCAGGGTGGAGCAGCATGCTTCTAGGACCTTTATGTAAGCCCGCTTCTTGATAGTACTCTTCCCTGCACTCTAGCTGTGCCCGTCCTAGAGGACAGCCTAAGAGAAGCCTGACAGGTGCTGACGGGGAGGTTGATGTGTGAGTCATTGTGTGCTCAGACAGTTCATCACCTGGCCCATAAAATCTGTGAAGAAGAGCATGTTGGACAGGAAGGCCGTCCATCCCAGGAGGTGGCTGATGCAGAGGCAGCGGTAATGCGGAGGCATGCTCGCCAGCGCCTTCAGCAGTGACTTCATGGTCATCGTCCTACGAGTCTGGAATAAAACACGAAACAGTGAGTGATGTGACCTCCAATGCAGATACTCTGCCAGCTCTGGCCGCCAGGGCACACAGAGTGTTATGGATCTGTCAGTCAGCTGACACACAGGATCACTTTTTCCAGGCACAGCACTAGGTGTCCATGGAGTGGGCTCAGGGGAGACATTCTGTTAAGCATGTGTGGGGGCATCCCACTTTCAAGCGCAGAATGGGGCTTTAACACCTTAAGAACAAAGTGCCTGGGAATGATGCTAATGTAGGGCCAAGATAGAAGAGATATCTTTCTGTCACCCTGTCTTTGACAGACAGAACTGCTGCAGGAGGACTAAGTTCACAGATCTAAGCCAGTGATTATGATTCTTAGATTTCTTCATCTAAGAGCATGGTAGGGCAAATGTAAGATGGCTATTATGAAGAATGTCCCCTGATGTCACCTCCACAGCAAAGAGATTTTGCAGATATAATTAAGTGCTAATCAATCGACTTTGAGTTAATTGAACGGGAGATTACATGGGTGACCCTACCCAAATACTCAAGCCCTTGAAAAGCTGGGAACTTTCCCAGCTGGTAGCAGCAGCAGAAGTTGGAGTGATTCAAAGCACAGGGACTGCTGGCTTTGAAAACAGAGGAGCTACCTGGAAAGGGCCAAGAGTGGCCTTTAGGGGCTGAGAGCGACTCCCAGCCAATAGTCAGCAAGACAGCAAGGACAGCAGGTCCTTGGTCTTAGAGACACAGGAACTGGATCCCGCCAACCACATAAATGAATTTGCAAACTTCCATGAGGCGCAGCTCTGCTGACACCTCTATTTCAACATCGTGAGACCCTGAGCTGAGAACCCAGTAAAGCCCACCCAGACTTCTGATCTCAGAACTGCGAGAAAATAAACGGATGTTGCTTAAAGCTGCTAATTTTGTGATCATTTTTAATGCAGCAATAGAAAATTAACACAGACAACCATCAACTCCCTGTTCTCTGCCAGGTGCCTCCTCCAGGGTTAGGTCGCTGGATCCTGCAAAGACTTGATACCTGTAATGAGCCCTGTGTTAAGTCAAAAATAAGAACAATGTAGAAGTTAAAATATACACTTATATATGCCCCTACACATACACACACATAAATAAAAATGAGTACGTAAGCCCCATATCCTTTCATTTAGATTTCGATTATCTTAAAATAAAAGGTTACAATTGTTTGGTTTCAGAAACAGGGAAAGAATGAGAAACTTCAAACTACTGACACACTGTTTTGAAGCACAAAGAATGAAATTTCCGTTAGCATCTTGTCATATGAAAGAAGCACAAAGCCTTAGGAATATTAAGCAGTCAGCTGCCCTGAAGATACTAAGACTATAAACATCAAACTTGATCGGGTAATGGATCTTTCTTCTCAGATTTTTATTTATTCAAAATCTTGACATCATGAAATTCAGTCCTGGCTAGTTTGCTTATAAGATAGTCTCCAGAGGTTTTTAATAACTACAAAGGCATATTGTTTTAGAACTCTTAAACTCTATATGATAATTTTTTTTACTTCTATATTGCAAAGAACTGTATTTACTCGTTTTAGTTTTATTGCCTAAGTCAATTATTAAAACTTCATCAATCTCATACTATGTAACCCACTGACTATACACTTGTACTTAATTGATTAGGGATGAAAGAAGGTTGAAAGGGCTGCAGGGAAATGGGAGAAAAGTATAGCCTTCTGGACAAGAAAGTTGGAAAGGGCCCTGAAGGGAAACGAGAAGTTCTGGGTGCATGGGACCTAGTTAACCCAGTATGTGCTGTTCCTGTACAATAGGACTTCTACGACTAAGGACCTCTAGCCCGTGAATGATCCCCCCTATAAAACTGAGACAGGGACCCCCATCACAGAACGATGCACACCATAATTGCCACAAACATCATAAGACTAACAGACACCTTCATACCATCGCTACTAAAATAACAGTTAAAAATTATTGATACAGAGTAAAGAAAACGAGATTTATGTGCCAGCTAAGGTAATCCACAACCAATGAAACGGGATTGCACACCTGAAAGCCTAAGGGGAACGGCCAGGAATTCTTCTGGATAAATGTAAGAGGAACAGGGCTAAAAGAACTCACATCGGTGTATTCCTTTGTGTGATGCCTCCTCTCCCCTCCCAAGGGGGATCCTTTTCCAGTGTCCTGGAAAAGTCTGTGCTTATTGCTTTAAATAAAAATTGCACTTCTTTCTTTGCTATATTAGAGTTCCAGCTGCCTCATTTTCCACTCCCCCAATTCCTTCCTCTGCCTTTGACTCAGCTGAACTTGGTGGTTCTGTTGTGTGAACAGAGTCCGGTCCACTGAACAACTCAAAGGCAAATCTCACGGCTTACATCGATCAATATTAAAAACTAGACATTCCCTTAGCAGTAGGAAAAGTAATTGTTTTCTGCATAGAATGTGGGAACTGTCAAAATCAGTGACGATTATAACAGAAATGTAGTGTAGGATTACTACTTTTTCTTCTACCACAGGAAGAAGCAGCTAACGATATAGACCAGGGAATAGCAGTCTGGTTTTTATGCCTCAAACTAATTATGTTCACTGTCATTCCCTTCTTTCCAAAGTGCACAGTTGAGAAAGTGAATCTGGCCAGTATGTATTCAGCCTCATTCTAAATATTAATCTGTGTTTCTGACTTATACATAATTTTCAGCCTGCCCTCATTGTTAACCTAATTTCTCCCCAAAATAAATACGAGCCTTCAAAAATATTCCCACAATTTCTGTAAAAGCCAAGAATGCAAATATTCAAAGGTCCTTTGGGTATTTTAAATCAGAATGAAAATTCAGCTGATATCTCATTCCCAACTCATCAATTCCCTTGGAAAATCCCTTTCAATGGTTCTGAGCCCCTGGGAGTTGTTGTACTGCATTTACCCAGCACCACTGTCAGCTAGAGAAGGGTTCATAAGAGGAAAAGGCAGAGTTATGGATTGGGTAGTTGGGGGGAGACAACTTCCCAAAAGTATACTCAAAAGGAGACTATTCTCCTCAATGATCTAGCCCTCGTCTTCTTTTCCCACCTTAAAATGCCTATCAGGATGGCAGTGATCGGTGAGAAATGGCTGAATTATGATATAGTGTGAAGAGAGAGCTACTTAGATTTGCTGGAGAAAGCAACTGATGGCATGGAGGAATTGGAGACAGGTTTTATGGGATCCAGTTTGAACCCTGAAATAATTCAGACCTCTTGCTATTAAAAAGAAAATTCTCAGTTCTCAAATTGCACAGCCATCCTCATTTGAGAAAGCAAAGTTATCTGACTTTGACAGACAACCATGGCCTTGCAGCCTGGACCTGGCCTGACAAAGTGCAAACTACCATGGCTTAGCTGGAGAACTCCCAAGGGACACATTTGAAAGGGAAGTGCTGTATGGTTGGCCTTGAGCCTAAGATACATTATTCTGTGTTTTATTTTTATTTTCTTTTGAACCAAATGGTAAAACCATTCACATCTACCGTGTTGTGTATGTAGCACATACTTGAAAATTAGTTGTATTTGATATTTTCCTTTTTTTACTTGGAGGGTTTTGTGCCCTTCAAAAGGCCTCCACTCGGCTCGGCGCCTGTGGCTCAAGCAGCTAAGGCGCCAGCCATATACACCTGAGCTGGTGGGTTTGAATCCAGCCTGGGCCACCCAAACAACAATGATAGCTGCAACCAAAAAATAGCAGGGCATTATAGTGGGCACCTGTAGTCCCAGCTTCTTGGGAGGCGGAGGCAGGAAAAAAGCTTGAGCCCAGGAGTTGGAGGTTGCTGTGAGCTGTGGTTTCACAGCACTCTAACCAGAGTGACAGCTCGAGGCTCTATCTCAAAAAAAAAAAGGTCTGGGGGCACCTGTGGCTCAGTGAGTAGGGCACCGGTCCTATATACTGAGGGTGGCGGGTTCAAACCCGGCCCCAGCTGAACTGCAAAAGTCTTCCACTCTCTGGATATCATTTGATCCTCACAACAGCCTCTGAGTGGATGATACAGCCATGCTGGTGTTGCCTGGAGAGAAGTCACAGTCTATCAGGGGGGCAGTCACAGAGGCAGGCACTCTGTCAGGGTGATATGAGGTTTATTTATCCTGAGATAAACCCCTTCTTGTTTTGTTGCTTAAACTATCACATTATTTTTCCTCATTATTTATTATTATTTTACCTTTTTAAGGTTTTTATCTATATAGAATTTTGGATATACTAGAGGGTTTAAAAAATAGAACATTAAAATCTTCCATTAGTCTATCATCCAGACTTTGCAGTTTTTGGTATATTTTCTTTCCCTTATTTCTCTACCTATGCTGCTTTTTTTTCCCAAAAGGGAGATCATTTTGTATATGTGTGTTTTACCTGAAAAGTTTTTAAAAACATCTTCAAAAACACATTTTGTAATGACACATGGGAGTTTTATTATATGAATGTTCCATAATTCTTCTGCTGCTCTGCAGAATTGTAGCACAGGAGGGGCAGGAAGGGCAAGTATTTGCCCCCGGACAGCCCGGCGTAGGGAAAGGTGGTTGAGCCCAGGCCTCAGAAGACCTAAACTCTCATATTTTCTCTATTTACTATGTGATAAACAGAAAATGAAGGTTTCTTCCCAATGACCTCCGAGTTCTTCCTTGCACTTGTAAAGTTATAAAAAACACTGTTCTCATCCTTAAATAGTAGCTATTGGTGGAATCAGATGAATAAAAGATTATTCTCTCCCACTGTTTTCTCTCTTCGGGCAGCATGGTGGAAGGCCAGTCACTGTACTGTGGCAACTCACCTCCAGGGCAGCTGTGTTCATAGTGTTCATGGAGTAAAAGAAAAAAAACAAACCTCTGTAAAATAATTTTAAAAGGTTTATTCTGAGCCCAGTATGCTTCTAACCAATGACTTGAAGCACATGTTTTCTAGAGGTTGTGAGGAAATGTGCTCAAGGTGGCCAGTTTACAGTTTGGTTGTAAAGATTTCATGGAGATAAGAATTACATGTTAAGATCATAAGTCAATACAGGGAAGGAGTACGTTGGTTTGGCCCAAAAAGGCAGGATATCACAAGGAATGGGAGGCAGTTACAGGCAGGTTTAAAGATTCTTTCATTGATAATTGATTAAAGAAAATAAGCCTTGTCTGAAGACTTGCAATGTCTTACATTAAGAATGCCTGCTAATCAGAGACAAGTCACCTGATATTTACTGATGGCCTGCTGGTGTGGTTTAAGCTTTGCCTTGAATGGTCTTAGGTCCTATTAATCTTGATGTTACAAAGAGTAACCTCCCAAAGGGAGGGGGCCCCACTTCTCCAGATGCATAAGTCAGCTTTAAAGTTCATCTGGAGTCCCTCTGATCAAGAAGGGGTCCATTCACTCTGCTAGGAGGCTTAAGATTTTATTTTAGTTCAAAATAGAGTGAGGCCTCCTTTCACCAGACGCTACTAAGTAAGCATTTTGCCAATTCAGACATAAGCAGTGTTGAAGTTTACTTCTGCATTCATTGTGAAAAAGATGCTAAGCAAAAGGAAAAAGCTGACAATACTTGAGGGAGCCTTTAACCTTGAGAAAACTGTTCATAGACTTTTATGACTAGCAGCTAAGATTGGCTGTTTTTATTCATATACATAATTGAATAAAAGAAAATGAGGTTTCCTACTGACTACGAGGAGCAAAAATATTTCCTTAAAATACCACTGAAAGAAAGCACAGTTTTCAGATTTTATAAACAACTTAGCTAAATGCAATGTGGTATTCTAGATTGACTCTCAAAACAGAAAAAGGACATTAGTAGAAAAACTGATGAAATCCTAATAAGTCTTCCCCTTAATAGCATTTTGCCATTGTTAATTTCTTAGTGTTGACAAATGTGCATAGTGATGAAGATGTTGCCATTAGGGGGAAGCTGGTGAAGGGTAAATAGGAACCTTACTATCATTGCAACTTTTTGTAATCAAAAATGATTCAAACATTGAAACATTAAGAAAGGAAAAAAACACATAGTCACACTTTGCCAGACAACAACTTTGCGGGGCAGGGGCAGCGTCTGTTCACTGCAGTCTCCTGGTGCTCAGCATTGGGCCTACCAGGGGTAACTAATAGTCACTGAAGAAATAAAAGAATGGGCCGCGCCCACAGGGTGACTCATTCTGATCATTCTTATTATGCCCCCAAATACAATCCAGCAAGAGTCATTGTAAGAGGAGAAACAGCCTCAACCTCCCCCCGACCCCTTAGCTTTGAAAGTTAATTAATGATGTAACTAGTTATGACAAGTCATGTCACTCAGTCCTGCCCTGGTTCTGACACCACAAAGGCCATCACAACCCGGGGTGAATAAAAACACCAGCTGTACAGCTTGGAACAGCAGCAAATACTGAGTCCTGCAGCTAGAGGTCAGAGGGCTGGACGATGTATAGCTAAAAATAATAATAACTTTTGGGGAGGGTGATAAGTGAAGCCAGAAAAGCAGCCTGCAAGATGGAGTCTGAGAAGCTGAGCTGAAGCAGTGCAGCCGGCCTCGTCTGCTCAGCTCATTCTTCCCACCTGCCCCATGATTATCTAGTTAAGGTTTCCCCATGACCGTGAGGATATTTGTCTCAGGAGCTCTGAGGAGGCAGTCGCACATAGACAGAACGTGTTGTGATATGGGTAGAACAATGTTACTCTGATAATATGGTGTTTTCTTTGACGATTCTCCTAGAGCAGCAGGTCTCAACCTGTGGGTCGTGACCCACAGGAACAGTAGTGAAGGGTTGTGGCACTAGGAAAGTGAAGAACCACTGTCCTAGAGATTTCATTAAAGTGAAAATTACCTTTATGTTGTTTAAACATTTTGCATCCTTAGAGTGAAGACGACTTTGACGCTGTTTTCTTTCAGACTAAGTTAAAATTTTCTAGGTTTGTATCCTGGTATTCCCAGTAAAAAAATTAATAGAATTCTAACTGAGGCAGAACAGAATTGAGAGGCTACTCTTGCTGTTCTCCAGAATCACTGGCCTTCTCTCAACAGAATTGAGAGGCTACTCTTGCTGTTCTCCAGAATCACTGGCCTTCTGATAATAAAGCTGTGGACCGGGTGGTGCCTGTGGTTCAAAGGAATAGGGCACTAGCCCCATATACCAGAGGTGGTGGGTTCAAACCCAGCCCCGGCCAAAAACTGAAAGAAAAAAAAAAAGCCGTGGACCTATCTCCCATCTCTGTATATTGGCTGGACCCTCTTTGTCTGGTAATGTAAGAACTCTGTGAAACTCTCTCAGAGGAAAGCAGGCTTTAAGAATGGTGTCCCTGTCTTCTGGGATTCTGAATCTTGGTAATAAAGGGCAACTTTAACCCACATGAGTGCTTGGCCCTTGCTCCTGGTTCCAACGCCCCATTTACACTATCACCATTTTTGCTGCATTCATTCACTAAAAAAGTAATGGAATAATTGTTGCCAGCTTCCTGTGTGCCAGGCACTGGGGTAAATAAACATCAGGGATGGGAAAGAACCCATGGCCACCTCTGCCCCCAGGGAGCTCTTTCACCACCTAGCAGGGAAGACACAGACCAGTCAGCAAGCAGGCACAGTTGTGAAATGGCTCCAAAGAAGACAAGGAGCCCTGCCCTGTGGGGCCGGGACAGGCACTAGAAACTCCTGAGACCTGAGTAGGGGTTTCCCAGGAGAGCAATACAGGGAGGGCATCAAGATAACAAAACTGCATTCATTTGAAAACGTTTGGTGATCCATCCTTTCCATCATTCTTTTTTTTTTTTTTTTTTTTTTGCAGTTTTTTGGCCGGGGCTGGGTTTGAACCCGCCACCTCCGGCATATGGGGCCAGCGTCTTACTCCTTTGAGCCACAGGCGCTGCCCTTCCATCATTCTTAATTATTAAAAATGTACTCTCCAAATCCTGTCTGCCCTAGCACACCAAATTTGCCTACATTTTAATTCTGAATTTGTGATTCTTTACAAAAGAAAGTAGACTTAGACAACATCTACTATTTGGAAATTACAGAGCGAGGTGTTTTCACCTGCAATTTAACACGTTAGAAATCCTCTATACTGGAGATAGTAATTATATTCAATCCACAGATGGAAAAAAAAAAAAAGCTGAGCTCAGATGGATTAATTTACTGAATTAGCTACCAGGATGAGGTGCTAGTAAGTCGTCAGGGACTAACAATTGACTTTCAATACCTGTTCGCCCTTTTTTTATGAGTCCTGGAAGTTTTAGTTGGGTGTACAGCTTCCAACTGAAGCCTAAATTCCCTATCACACCTGCAATCTGGTGTGGCCATGCAACTAAATTTCTTTAGCCAGTTGCTTAAGTAAACAAAAGTGATGTGTTAAGCTTTTGAGTTGTGCCCCTAAAGGGAGGGACCATGGTCTGGCCTTTCTTCTTTCTTGCTGGCAGACACGCAGACCTAACAGCGATAACTGGAAAAGCCATCTTGGACCTCCAAAAGTCCAAGATGAAAGCTCCCTGTTCCAAGTGAAAGCACCCTGTTCAAAATGCAGAGCAATGAAAGAGAAGGCCTGAGTAACTTTTGGAATAGTAGTTCAGCAGCCCAGAACCACCCAATGGGACCTTCATAGGAGAGAAGAAATAGAACAGAAATGAACTTCCACCTTGCACAAGCCGTTGCCGTTTGGGATCTCCTGTATGCTACTCACTCAGGAGCCAAGGTGAAGACTCTGACTTGATTATTCTGATGCTCTTGCTCATTCTCTAGCAGGGGCTCCTGGCGGTTCCTAGCAACTTTTATTTCTACTATACTCACTGCCTTCCCCAGATTATTTCCAGTTTCCTCTCTAACCCCTTTACACAACTTGTCTTCCAAACTACAAATCTCCTAAACCACCTCTTGAGTTTGGAATAACCTCCTAATCACCAAACCCCAGGGATCCTCGCGGTCTGCACGCTCTAGCTCTCCGCTGCCCACTCTCTCCACCTGACCTTCCCAGCCACACACTCCATTCTCCTTTGACACCCTTTACTTAGTCACGGGAACTTTTTCTTCCCAAACTCTCCTCTCTCTCTCTCTCCCTCTTTCTCTTTCTCTCTCTAATTCTCCTTGGAAATTTCAATCACTTCCCATGGTTTAGGTGTCATCTTTGAATCTCTCATGGTCCCCTCTCCTGCGAGCTCAAAACTTCTCTTTTCTCCTGCTTTTGAGGCATGTCCACACTTGGTTACCATCTGCAGCTGAAATGGACTCATTGTTCCCTCCAGTTCTCAGCCTCTGTGCCTGCGACAGTCATCCGTCCTCTGCTTCACCTCCCAGATGCCTGTCATGCTTCACCTCTCTTATTCTCATTGCCACTTCCCTGACGCAGGCCACTATTATTTATCATCTGTGGACATCCTGATACCCTCCTGGGTATCTCTAGAGTCATCAGCCAAATCAATATTAAAAATATATATATCAAGGAGTCCTCTGCTCCACTAGTGTTGATGAGCCTCAGTCATCTACCTGATAAAATTTTAGTAGCTAAAATTAGCTAGCTTTTCTAACTATATTTCTAATTTTAAACATACTATGATCAGCTGTGCCACTTATACTTTCTCCAAACATATTTCAGGATTTTTTAAATTTTATTTTTATGTCTATGGCTCTGCTGATGCCCTTCTCTGTATCATTCCCCCAAACCTCTGTTTTATCAAATCCTGAGCATCATTCAAGGCACAACACGAAGATAACCTCTTCCACGAAGACTTCCTCTGCTTGCTTAGGCACAGTCTTTGTCTTTTGTCAACCTAATAGCAATTGTCATCATGTCACTGTGGCCACCCTGGCAATTTGTGCCATGTGGATCCCCTGCTGGAGAAAGCGCAGTCGTCTGTTGGCCCCACTTGCCACCTCTCTATATCCACCATCCCTTCTCTGGCTGTTTCCAGGCAGTGGCTAATCAAGACGGGTGTACCCGTGCTAGCCTGTTCCTGTAAGACTCGGTTCCTTAAGGGCCACTCTGGCTAGAGGACACCCTCCTGAACCTTTCCTAGAACTGCACTGCGTTGGAGGGCATCCCCCACGTCCTCCTGCCTTTCCGTTTTCATGGGTGTCTGACCTTCAACATGATATGAAGGCCCCCCTGCCTATTTGTTTCATCCCCTTTAATCTTCTATGGTGTTTGCCCCAGTAAATCTCTTGCATGGCAAATGTTGCCTTGGTGCCTGCTTTTTTAGAAGATCTAAACGAATACTTTTACAGGATTTACTATGTTCTACCTCAGATATAAGTAATGGCTATAAATTCATGGACGCAGGGACTGGACATGAGTTAATCTTATGTTTCCAGTGTTTTGCAAATACTCAGTACCCAAAACTATTTGTTCGGGGGTGGTGCCTGTGGCTCAGTGAGTAGGGCACCAGCCCCATATACCGAGGGTGGGGGGTTTGAACCCAGCCCCGGCCAAACTGCAACAAAAAATAGCCAGGCATTGTAGCAGTGCCCTGTGGTCCCAGCTACTCAGGAGGCTGAGGCAAGAGAATCGCCTAAGCCCAGGAGTTGGAGGTTGCTGTGAGCTGTAACACCACGGAACTCTACCAAGGGTGATAAAGTGAGACTCTGTCTCAAAAAAAAAAAAA
>CAUYRH010078926.1:0-29276 GCA_963574655.1 Perodicticus potto
CCGGGGCTGGGTTTGAACCCGCCACCTCCAGCATATGGGGCCAGCACCCTACCCCTTTGAGCCACAGGCGCTGCCCTGACAACTAGTTTTGAAGATTCCAGGTTAGCCCTTATCCTACATAAGATACACTGTCTATGGCTACAATTGGCATATTCTGTCTGATTACTGTTTTGTGATAAATATTTTCATGCCTCTACATTGTCTTTTACATAGACAATTTTAGCAGCTATAAGCCATTCCCCTGAGTAGAAACACAATTAGATAGTGCTAGATACCTAGATGTTATTCTTTTGCTGCTACAGATAATGCTACAATGAAAATTTATGTAATTGTATCTTTTCTAATGTCTGATGAATTAATTTTAGAAATGGGTCATGAAATGACTATAGAAAGACTATAGAAAGCTTTATGACTTTGTCTCCATATAGCTTTGTCAGTTCGCCTAGTGACCAGACCCATCCAAACTGTTGTGGGTGTCCTGCAGCCCACCGGCAGAGGGCAGCATCCCTCCAGACTAATAGAGCCTTAGGATGCAGACACCAAGCCTGGGGAGTAAAAAAAGAAACAATCAGAAGACACAGGCAACCAGGGCTCCCAAGAGTTGGGAGGTATGACTGACCCTAGTTCCTGCAGAATAACTGGGATTATTTACAAGTAGGAATATCTAACGCTCTGTGTCTTTGACTCTTTTACTGGCACCATGATAGAAAATTTATCTCCCCTTAAAGGGCAAATACACTTGTCTATCACAGATGTCTAGTTTCTCATCCCCTCCTCCCAGCTTTACTTTAAGGCGAGCTGAGGACCTAGCAGGGATCCTGTAGGCAGCAATGAAGTGAAAGGTAACCATGAATCCAGAGCAATTAGGGTTCCAGGTCAATGAAAATGGAAATAGCTAAGGTTAAATGTCTCGGTATTATTCATTTCAGATCATCAACAACATGAGTCTTCTTAAATTAATCTGAACTAAAGTCTGAGATGCTCCAATATTGTAGCTCTTGAATGCCTAGAGAAATGCCACATCTTTACCTATTTAAGAAGTTGGAATTTACCACTACTGTTGATTTACCATTTGCCTCTGAGCTCTGATATACTAATTTCTCTCTGGAACGTATACAATGATCTATATCACAGCCCACATTATAGTAAGGATAAACTATACAGCATTACAGAGTGAAAAAATCTGATTGCAGAGGAGGGTGAGGGCAGTGATCTATCACCATATGGGGAAGGCAGAAGCAGAAGGTGAGGGCAGTGACCTATCACCATTTGGGGAAGGTGGAAGCAGAACCAAAATTCAAATATATAAATTCTTTCGCTTGGAAATTTTCTAGGATTTTTATGCTACAAAAGAATGCCATAGCAAAGTATTAAAAGAGGATATTTATTGCACTTCTGTTCATAATAGAGAACAAATAAGAACAACCCAAATTCTGCCAGCAAAAAATGAATTTAACAAATTTGGACATATTCATTAATGCAGCTTAAAAGCAACGAGATAGAGTGCCATAAATCCTATCATGAAACAATCTCTAAGACAAATTAAACAAAACAAGCCATATAAAGAGGTACATAATTTTTATTTTTTAATTCATTTTTTAATTTTTTTTTTATTTTTTGGAGACAGAGTCTTGCTTTGTCACCCTCAGTAGAGTGCCTTGACATCATAGCTCACAGCTACCTTAAACTCTTGGGCTCAAAAGATTCTCTAACCTCAGCTTTCTGAGTAGTCAGGACTACAAGCACCCACCACAACACCTGGCTAATTTTAGAGACAGGGTTCTTGCTCTTGCTCAAGCTGGTCTCGAACTTGTGAGCTTAGGCAATCCACCCGCGTCGGCCTCCCAGAGTGCTAGGATTATAGGTGTGAGCTACTGCATTCAGATATAATTTTTATTTTTTTAAAAAGTGCATATTTTAGAAAGTTGGGAAGACTGCCTAGGTTCAAATTTTGGTTCTGTCCATTACTAGAAGTGTGACTGTACATTTAATCTTCAAACTTCAGTTTACTCATCCATAGACTGGGAGGGGGGATCAATTTCAAAGGAGTATGATGAAAATTCAATTACCACATATATGCTGAAAATAAATATATACAGTAGCACAGTACCTGACAGTAACTCAGAAGGTGGTGATAGTTATTATTACCAACATTACCACCTCAAGGAAGGTGAATTAGGGAGATGACTTTGATTTACCAAATTTTATACTTACATATATAAAGAATTTTTCAGAACAAACGTGTAATTTATTTTTTTTTTGAGACACAGTCTCACTATATCACCCTTGGTAGAGTACCATGGCATCACAGCTCACAGCAACCTCAAACTCTTGGGCTTAAGCGATTCTCTTGCCTCGGCCTCCCAAGTAGCTGGGACTACAGGCTCCCGCCACAATGCCTGGCTATATTTTTTGTTGTTGCGGTTGTTTAGCTGGCCCGGGCTGGGTTTGAACCCATCACCCTTGGTGTATGTGTCTAGCGCCGTAATCACTGTGCTACAGGCACCGAATCCAGACGTACAATTTTTTTTTTGTAGAGACAGAGTCTTACTTTGTCGCCCTCGGTAGAGTGCCGTGGCGTCACACAGCTCACAGCAACCTCCAACTCTTGGGCTTAGGCGATTCTCTTGCCTCAGCCTTCTAAGTAGCTGGGACTACAGGTGCCCGCCACAACGCCCGGCTATTTTTTCGTTTCAGTTTGGCCAGGGCCGGGTTTGAACCCGCCACCCTCAGTATATGGGGCTCGGTGCCATTGAGCCACAGGTGCCGCCCCAAACGTATTTTTATAATTAAAAGATATATCCTTCTACAAGAGAAATAAAAACATCTGTTCACGTAAAGACCTGCATGTGAACGCTCATAACAGCAGTATTCATAAAGGAAAAAATCGAAAATAACCCAAATGCCCATCAACTGGTGAACAGACAGACAAAATGTATGATACACGTGGAATACCATTCAGAAAGCAAAACAGACAGACTACTCACATGTGTTATGACGTGGGCAAACGTCAAAATCATCATGCTAAGTGAAAGAAGTGAGACACACGAGAACACATACTGTATGATTCCATTGACATGCCATGTCCAGAAAAGGCAAACCCACGAAGACAGGAGATTAGGGATTGCCTAGAGCTAAGGGTCAGGATTAACAGTTAAGGGGCACAGGAGTTCTTCTTGGAATGATGAAAATGTCCTAAAACTTATTTATGGTAATGGTTACATAATTTAGTTAAATCTACTAAGTTTATTAACATCACTGAATTATACAAAGTGAATTATATATGAAGTATGCCTCAATAAAGGTGTTTTTAAAAAGGTTAAAAAGATATATCCTTACAAAGCATGTATTATTTTATGCTCATATAATGTTTTTCCCTTGGAAAGAACTTTAACTTGCATTACTCTATTTGGTCCTAGGAATTATCATGTAAAATAGAGTAAGAACCATGTTTTTTGGAGAAAAATTAAAAATGATGTTCAGATTACCCCATAGTGACCACTAGTAAATAAAACAGCCAAACCTAGTTCCAAAACACAACTAACTCAATAAATGTGGTGGTAAAAATGTGACAAGTCTTGGCTCGGCATCTGTAGCTCAACTGGCTAAGGCACCAGCCACATACACCTGAGTTGGCAGGTTCGAATCCAGCCCCATTCAGCCAAACGACGACGGCTACAACCAAAAAATACTCGGGCATTGTGGCGGGCGCCTGTAGTCCCAGCTACTTGGGAGGCTGAGGCAGAAGAATCGCTTAAGCTCGGGAGTTGGAAGTTGCTGTGAGCTGTGACACCACAGTACTCTACCCAGGGCGATAGCCCGAGGCTCTGTCTCAAAAAAAAAAAAGTGACAAGTCTTCAAGATTCCAGAGTTATCACCATTGATTACACTCTACCTGTATACTGATAGGCAAAGGCTTTCCCCCTCAAAATACATTGCTTTTTTTTTTCTTTTCTTTGCAGTTCAGCCGGGGTCGGGTTTGAACCTGCCACCCTCAGTATATGGGGCCAGCGCCCCACTTGCTGAGCCACAGGCATTGCACAAAATACACTGCTTTTTAAAATGGTTTTAGCTTTTTGAATAAATGTGTACTTATGAAATCTGACATAAAAAATGCTTTTTCTCCCTATACACATTCTGGTTAAAGTGAGATTATGTATACATACAAATTCCCCGAAACAAGAAGAAATTTTCTTTTTAGTAGCTTATAAAATGCTCAGCATACAATGGGGATTCAATAAATACTTCTGTGAAAAATGATTGCAATTTTTTTAAAAGCTTAATTTGAATATACTTTTTTTTCTGTGATCTTTGTAGAGAATTATTAATTTGAACATCTTCTAAACACATCCAGAGCTTCATTTTGTAAAGAAAAACTGGGCAAAATGACAAGATAAAATTCATAAGCCAAATAGAAATTTCTTTCAAAGGGCAGAGGAAGGAAAATAGTTAATTTTTGGCTACCTGCATCTACAGTCTTCACAGGCCTTCCCAGTACCAGGCAAGCAACTAAGAAAACAACAAAAGTCTTGCATGACTGGCCCATATTTTCTTACAGCTTTCTCTAGTTTTTACTAACTAGGTTTAGGGAACTGCAACAGAAAAGAATTGTTTCTGTGTAAAATCCTATGTCTTTCACACCATACTGGGTTCAACAGTGTAAGTGATCTCCCTGCTCCTCAGGAAAACAGATTCAGACAGGCAAAACAGCAAAGTTTCCTTGGCATTTTCTGTTGGTCACTGCTAAAAAGATCAGGGATTTTGTGCCAAATCTTGACACACGACTAAGATAATTTTACCTAATCACAGAATCTGAGGAGAAAGGCCTTAGAAATAAATGGTAAATGAGAAAAGATGTAAATTCAGCACATTACAAATCCTGAACCACATATTTGGGATTTTTGTCTTCACATCTGACACTGTATATTATTCAGGGTTTGGGATTTTTGTCTTCACATCTGACACTGTATTATTCAGGGTTTGGGTTCCTACAGATTATAAAAGCTATTGGAAAAAAACCAGAAGCATAAATAAGCAAGGTTTTGGAATTCTGGGTAGACCAAAAAAAGTACTAGAAAATCTAGGAAAAAAAAAAAGGAAATGAACCTTGGAAAATAGTGTATCAACTCATGGTTGTTGGGGCCCTCCAAAGATGCACAATGTAATAAAGCTATAGAATCATAACAGGTCCTGTACCCAGGACCAGACAAAATACTTCTAATGGTCCAGAAATATGTTTGCCTCCAAATGTGCCAAGGAAGGTCTGTAGGGGGTGCCAGGATCACCCAGCTCACAGAGGTCATGGCATGACAAGAAAGGGAAAAGATTTGTCAAAATGAACTGATTTATTTGAAGGAAAGTAGGGATTTGATTGATGGCAGGGTGTCTAAGTTGTCAGATAGTTGGAGGAGGGTAGTTCAGGCAAGTCAAGAGTTAGGAAGAAAACATGATTCTTTTCAGAAGATCAAGAGGGATAACCTATACTCGTGAGTCCAAATACTTGGAACCGTTCTGTCTTAATTTCTCCTTCCTATCACTTGAGTATTAGGTAAGGAAAGCATGTTTTAACTATTCCATTCCTACCTCAGCTGTACTATGGGATCTTGAGGGAAAAACCATTTATCTCTTTTTAGACCAGATAGTTAAGAATAGATTTCTAAATCTTCACCGATACCTGTTTGATAGACAATAGAAGCCTTCTTCCTCTCTCTCACACTTTTCCTTCTAATTTTATTGGGCCCTAACTTTGTGCTCAAATGTTTTACATGGATGATCTCATCACAATCTCAAGAAATCTAGGAGTATGTTCATTACCTCCATTTTAGAGATACAGATACTGAAGTTCAGAAAGCTTAGGTAAATTGCCCAAGGTCAAATAGCTAGTAAAGCCCATAGCTAGAATATGAACCCAGAAATGTCTGAATACTAATGCACAAGTTCTTAACTACCTTCCCATACTGGTGGCAGCAGTTAGTAAAAGACTTCAAAGGTATGATTACTTACAGGAGAAAAAGTCAAACTACTCTTCCCCTTATGAAGATTTCCTTTCAGGCAAAGCTCTCTTTTTCTTGAGGGCTATGGCAGTTTCCTTGTACATGGTGGCAGCAGTGAGATCACAGTCATTGGTCAGCTAAGCTAGCGAATCAAAGCATGTGGTCCTCAGACAGATGAGAATGTTGCCTTCTGACTTCTTTTACTTCAATTTTCTAATACCAAGTTGAATACTGATAAGATTTCCTTCTTTTTTATTTTATTCTCTCTCTCTGAATAGTTAATATCCAGCTACTTCAATTGCTTTCATATTAGGCATTTCTCTTCCAAAATCCCTATAGGCATGCTGTCTCTGCCCAGCCTGGGATATGCAGGAACAGAACGCATGGATGGGAGTTATCCTAGGACACACTGCCTACCTTCGTGAGGCAGTTTTCTAAAAGCTAAATTCAAGAAAATAGGTCCCCTGAAACAATCAGTCTCTCCAAAAAAACATGAAACAACTCTTTGAGACATCAAATATTATTTAGTCAAATCTTATAATTTGAGCTTTGCCATTGGTTGAGTCTCTGCAGTTTGCTAAATGCCCTGGGTTTTGCTCCAGATCTGTCACATTGCATTAGAGCCTTTCCTTCTCACTGCCTACAAAAATAACAGCCTTGAACATGGCAGCACAATCCATTTGTCCTGCTCTAATTACTTTTTGACCTTATTCTTTCTGCTGCTAACTTGTCTTTTTTTTCTTTCTTTCAACCTCAGAGCATCATTAGATTCATCTGAAAACAAACTCTTAAGGTTCTGCCAATATACATTTGGCTAACACAAAATGGTTCCAAGGAGTAGTAATATATAGTTACAAGAAAAGCCATAAAGCATTCAAAACTACTTCCAGAATTCCCGATATGCTGCAGAGAGCATGGCAAGGGGGAAATACCAGGGCATGACTTGGGCAAGCTGTAGTTTAGCCACTCACTCGCTGTAGACTTCGAGTAAGTCTCTGGGTCTTAGTATCTTCTTTGAACAAATGACGTTATATGTCTACTCTGATAACCTCCCCAAATCAGTTGAGACAATGTATATGAAAATACTTTGGAAAGAGCTACTGTCATATTAAGAAGCATAAAAATGATGACCAATACTTCAAGAATCTTTAGGTCTTATGTTCTTTATTAAATCTAGTATGACAGTTAATTTTGTGTCAACTTGGCTGGACCATGGAATGCCCAGATATTTGGTCAAATATTCTAGATGTGTCTGTGAGGGTGTTTTTAGATGAGATTAATATTTAAATCAGTGGACTCTGAGTAAAGCAGACTGTTCTCCATAATGTGGGTGGGCTTCATTCAGTCAGCTGAAGGACTGAATAGAACAAAAAGACCAGCCTCCCTCACGCTAAAGAAAACCCTCTAAGAAACTGCCTTTGGACTCAGACTGAACATGAGCTCTCCTGGGTGTCTAGCCTATGGGCCTTCAGACCATAACTGAAGCTCCAATCAGCTAACCAACTCTGCAGGTTTTGGATTTGTCATTCTCCATAATCATGTGACCCAATTCTTTATAATAAATCTCCCTCTCTCCTTCTATCCATCTGCAGGCTTTTTTCCTCTGGAGAATCCTAATATATCTAGAATTTAGTTTGTTTAGAACTCACAGTGATCATCTTATGCTCTAATAATAAGGAGCATTATTTCTGGCATATTTCTAGAAATATCATGGATAAATTAAATCTACAGTTCATCTTCTGGAGTTCGTTTTGCTCCAGCATAATAGATCCTGACTTACAAATCATACTATACATTCCTAAAAGTCACTTTTAGGCCAGCTGCCTAGAATTTAAAAGGCTTTTGCCAATAATTAAATGGAGCTTAAGGACAAAGGATTATTGAGACACCATCCTTGTAGGAGGTGATTAATATGTATTTGTTGGATAAGTGCAGTAGTCCCAATGAGCTAAATGTAGATGGGGGATAGTGGGGGTGTGTGTGAGAAGATTCTGGCCTTTGTTTTTAATGTGAACAAACTAGCACATGTTTTCCCATAATGACCACCTTAGGTCCAAGAGGCAGAACAAGTCAAAGCCAGGCCAAAGAGATCTCTGTCTCCAGCAATGCTTCCTTTTCCCACTCCTGATAGCCTTTCAGAATCCATCCTTATTTCACATTCTTTCTGCCACAAATGAACAAAGTTAAGAGGGAAACTAATTCTACATTTTCTATTATATAAAGCCTGCAAATCAGGGGCAGGAACTTCCAGAATGATGAGTAATGAAACAACAATTGCTGATATTAGACCAATAAAATTCAGTTTTAACTACATTAAAACAGTACAAGTAGAAACCAGTTATATAATGAAACTGTATTTTCTTGCAACAAAGTGTGACAGCAGGTTTTTCGTGTTTTTTGTGTTTTTTTCCTTGAAACAGAGTCTCATTTTGTCACCCTTGATAGAGTACCGTGGTGTCATAGCTCACAGCAACATCAAACTCCAGGGCTCAAGGAATTCTCTTGCCTCAGCCTCCAAGTAGCTGAGACTAAGGCACCCGCCACAATACCCACTATTTTTTTTTTAGAGACAGGGTCTTGTTCTTGCTCAGACTGGTCACAAACCCATGAGCTCAAGCAATCCACATGCCTCGGCCTCCCAAATACTGCAGGGTTTTTTGTTTTATTTTAGTAATACTAGAGATATGTATTTATTTATTTTATATTATTTTATTTTTTTTGAGACAGAGTCTCAAGCTGTCACCCTGGGTAGAGTGCTATGACATCACAGCTCACAGCAACCTCAAACTCTTGGGCTTAAAGCGATTCTCTTGCCTCAGCCTCCTAAGTAGCTGGGACTACAGGTGCCCGCCACAATGTCAGCTATTTTTGGGGGGTGGTGGTGGTTGTAGTTGTCATTGTTGTTTCGCAGGCCCGGGCTGAATTTGAACCCCCTAGTTCATACAGCAGGTTTTTAAAATATAATCATATCACTTGTAAAATGATGCAATTCAATTAGTTTCAAAACATATTTCTTGCCGGGCGCGGTGGCTCACGCCTGTCCAGCACTGTGGGAGGCTGAGGAGGGAGAATTGCTTGAGCTCAGGAGTTCGAGACTTGCCTGAGCGACAGTGAGACCCCGACTCATGAAAAAAATGGAAAAACCCAGCCGCCGCGGCGAGCGCCTGTAATCCCAGCGGCTTCCGGAGGCTGAGGCAGCGGGATGCCCACAACCCGAGTCAGAGGTTGCACTGAGTTACCACGCCCACTGCACTCTGCTCAGGGGCAAAGGGTGGCACTGTGCCTCAACAACAACAACAAAAAAAACCCCCCAAAAAAATTAAAAAAACAAACAAACATATTTCTTCATCTTGATCATTTAAAACTAAATTCACTTAGGCTCGGAGCTTATAGCTTAGCAGCTAGGGCGCCAGCCACATACATCAGAGCTGATGGATTTGAATCCAGCCCAGGCCTGCCAAACAACAATGACAACTACAACCAAAAAATAGCCGGGCATTGTGGCGGGCGCCTGTAATCACAGCTACTTGAAAGGCTGAGGCAAGAATATCACGCAAGCCCAAGAGTTGGAGGTTGCTGTACGCTGTAATGCCACGGCACTCTACCTAGGGTGACATAGTGAGACTGTTTCAAAAAAAACTAAATCCACTTAATGACCATGACTTCAAAATAACTCTGTGAGAAGGTATCACTACTACCCTCATTTTACCAGTGAAGAAACTGAGACTCGAGTCAAATGGAGAAGTGGACAGAGTGAGGACCTGCTTCTAAGTTTTGAGTGTTTTTTTCCTTTCTCAAGGCCATTTCCCAAAGCAAAGGTCATGCCTGTTATGCCTAAGGTGTCCTGCTATTTCTAATTTCTTCTACTTCCTGGAAGAATAGTTTCTTCCTGTCATCTTAATATATCAGTCTGTGTACAATTTGGATTAATACTACTACACTTGCAGCTTCTTTCCTTCCAATCTGAAGAACAAAAAAAACATCACTGCTAAATTCTAAATCATTTACATGTTTTTTTCTAAAACAGTCACTGACATAAGGTAGGAATTAACTTCCAGTGATATTGATTTTTTTCCTCTAATTTTTAGGGCAATTTTATCTCATCAAATTTTATTAAATTGTAAATGTTTTGTGAACAAAAGGCCAAAGACTTTTCTTTTTTTTTTTGGAGATAGGGTCTCATTCTGTTGCCTAGGCTAGAGTGCCTGGGGTATCAGCCTAGCTCACAGCAACCTCAGATTCCTGGGTTCAAGTGCTCCTCATGCTTCAACCACTTGAGTAGCTGAGGCTATTGGCATCTGCCATGACGTGTGGCTAATTTTTTTAGACTTTTTTTTGGTAGAGACGGGATCTTGCTCTTGTTCAGGCTGGTCTCAAACTCCTTAGCTCAAGCAATCCTCCTGCCTCAGCAACCTAGAGTGCTAGGATCACAGGCATGAACCACTGCGCCCAGCCAAGAGCCTTTTGCCAAATGAACATTTTGAGATTTAAAGTAGTAAAACATGTTTTCCAAAATTTTTCATTCATGTTATCAAGAAAGAAATAAAACCTCAAAATGATAGTTCTAGATCAAAATAAATACTTATGAACACAACTATATGTGAATTCTATTTTATAGGGCAATATCTACGATTAAATTCCCCCAAAATTATTTCTAGCATTACTAAATATTTTTGAATTTATCCATTCCAGTTCCTCCGATCAGCTTCTAATTAAAACTAGTGTAGGCTATCTACTGCAGGGGGAGAAAAACCTAGATTCTGGGACCAGACAGACCTGTGTTCCTATTCTTGTTCTAGTATTTCATACTTTTAATCCTTGGAGAAGTTTCTAAATTGTGTAGAGTCTCAGTTGCCTCATAAAAAAATGAGGATATCATCTATTGCCTTTTATGGTTATTGTGAAGTATAAAGTAAATGAACTCATATATCAGGCAAGCTCAGTTCGTGGGATACAGATGGTGTTCAATAAATAGCAATAGGTACTCAGTGGATGTTTGCCATGAATTATTTTTAAAACTTTACAAAGAATATGTCATTTGTATCTCCCATGATCCAGAGAGAAGAAATAAAGATTAGTGATATGATATGTAGTAAAAATTTGTCTACTTCTAGTATTCTGCAATTAGCATTTGTTTCTCCAGAATTAGATAGAATGCAGTCACAAATGGAAGATGACTTTAAGAATAAAATATTAGGATACAGGAATCTACATCAGTGATTAAAAATGATTTTTTCTTTTTTATATACATACTAGTCTCCAAATTGCCACAAAGAAAAACGATTTTCTACAGAGCTTGCATTTTTGCCACATAGCTTTAAAGAAATGAAAGCACTCTATAATCCCATAGATTAGATCCAAAAATAGAAAGATGGGCCAGCTGTCAGATGCTTACATTGTTGGGAGAATGGAGCTAAGAATCTTTCCCCAAAAACCATTGCATCCTTTCGGGTATTTGCTCCCATGAAAATGAAGAATTCAAATCTATTCAATTACAGAAGCTACTGCTTTCTTTTTGAGCTAGGCCTAGGGTTCGGAATTCTGAAGATTTACAAGGACTCTTATGAAACCCCCAAAGTTGCAATGTGCAGTTCCTGACTGGCTTATAACAGAAGTACAGGATGGCCATAAAGTTCGTGTGCAATTTAAATTGCTCGGACTTTATGGCCACCTTGTATTATGTGTAGGGAGCTTTTCCACTTATCCCCACACACACCACTGATGGAGGTTCCGTTCCCCCTCTTTTGCTTATCAATCTTTCCTTGAAAGAAAAAAAAATGTTTAATTAAATAAAAAAGGAATCATTGGGAGTAATTCAGAATTAATGCTTCAACATGACTTCATTTTAGGAAAAAAAGAACTCTTTGTGAACTCTTCTTTCCAGAATTATTTAACCTCTAAAAACAATACCAAAAAAAAAAAAAAAAGTCAAAGTGATGTAGACTGTGTTCTTAGTCCAGACTCTGACATTAATATGCTGAATTACCTTAGGCAAACTATGTTCCCTTTGTGGGCCTCAGTTTTCCCATCTGCATGATGAGAGAATTATGGGAGCTATCCACATAAGGATTATCTTTCAGCTGTGATGCTCTAGATTATCTAAGCCTCAAAATTTCCAGACAGGCTAAAGAGAAAAGAAACCTCCACCTAACCAAGGACTCAGCACCCTTAAAAAGATGAATAGAAGAGACATTTCAATCTCTTTTCTGCTGATTTACAAGGATGGAGTCAGTTACTATAGGTAAGAAAATGTCCTGCTAAAAAAGAATGAAAGGTGATATCTGTCTGAAAAAAAGTAGACACAGGTCAGAGAAATACAACCTGTGCACTATGCAGACAACAAATGCATTCATTCAAATACCCTTTCTATAAAGCGATGAGCTGTATAAAAACTCCTGTCAAGAGTCTACCACCATCTCCTCAAGGCAGGCAGATCTTGCCCACATCAATTCCAAACTCTGATCTGCAACAGTCAAATGGAGAGAATGAAAAACATTCCATACATGCTGGCTGACCCTGAAGAAGAACACAGGTTACTCCAATGCCTTTGCAAAGTTAGCAGTTTCAAAGTATAACAATCACGTATTGAGTTTGAACAGAAGAGCTGTCCAGGAAGATAATGGGGATCCAAATAATGTCAAAAATTTTTTAGCCTCTGTTTCTTTAGGTTTTTTGTCCCCCCAGCCCCCAGAAAATAGTGGCATCATTAGGCAAAAAGGGACACAGTGGAAAATGTAAAATAGAGAAAGCCTAGTGTCAGAGTTGTCTATCCTGCACCATAGCTCATAACCTAAAAATAGACACCTAACAACATTATTACAAGGATAATCAATCTGGCATGGGATGTTTCTTTCAAAAGATTATAGGTTATTCTCTCTTAAACCTCAGACCCACTGTATAATGTTGAGACAAACCCAAGGACTCTAAGAGGATGAAGATTTAATCATTAATTCAACAAATATTTATTAGGTGCCAAAATTCCCATGCTGAAGATCCAGTAGCAAACAAGACTGGTATGGTCTCTGCTCTTACAGACTTCTGATCTAGTAGAAAAAAAATAAAAATTAAGCAATTAGTAAAATATACTTAATTATAAGTATAAAAAATGTGGTAAGTGCAAGAGGCATATGTGACAATGAAGGGAGCTAGCTAGCAGGCACGGGAAGGGTGGAGAAACATTCAAGCAAAGGTATGAGAGTGGGCACAGGCCCAACTTTACACAGAAAAAAGTTAAACACATTTCTTTCAAAAAATGACCTAGCCTTTTCTGCCCCCTAAGTCTTAGATACATCTCTCCTTAGTACATATAGCATCACTGAGCTAATTTCACTGCAATGTAACTACCAATTTATGAATCTGTCTCCCCTCCTAGATTATAATCTCTTCCAGTATAAATGCCTTCTTCTTAATTCAATCTATTTCTGTGCCTCTGGTGCAGGGGTTATCATTATTATGATTACTGTTCTTCAGATTGGTAAGTACACAAATAATGCAAGCTTGTTCTTATTAATGAGATCTTGAGATCTCTCTCAAATACCAAATTAATCCCAGGAACAGATCTCCTACCACTGATCCCAACACATGCCACTACTCTCAGTTCCTTTCTTGTGATAAACATTGCTTGTTTACGTGGGTGACACAGAGCTGTCCTTTCCACTGTGTTTTGGTTACTTCCAATGCAAGAGGATCAGCCAAGAAAAGCAACGCTTTTAAAGGCAGTGATATGAAGATCACGGGGTGGGAAACCAGGAGGGTGAAGAGAATTAGGACACGGCTATAGTGTTCTGTAGGCTAAAACATAGACTCAATGTGTCACAGAAAATTAAATCAGAGGCTGAATGCACTTCCTAGTCTCCTGAATAAACACAAGCAGGGCTACTGGTACTGTCACCAGTTTTATCTGAGCCATGCTAGGTCTTCAATGACATAAAGTTCTAAGCCCCAGCATCATCTACATTGGGGAGGCAAGGTCACTGCTACACCAAGCCAAATTCTACAAAGCTCCAACTGCCCCAGACAGAAAAAAGAGGATGCCAACTGCTAAATCCATTTTGATAGCTAGAGGAGGATTAAAGAAACTGCACACATGGTGATGTCCAAATCTAAGCAATGAGATTAACCTCCATGTGGACTGCCTAATCTCAGAGAAGGTGGGTTTTGTTTTGTTAAATGCTTCCAGCATTTATTTTCATTGCAGCCATGTACAATTTGAAAAATTTACTTTCAGAATGGACTCTGTTAAGGGAACTAACCATACAGGACTTTTTATTCAGAATATTTTTGTAATATGATGATAGTCTTTCGACTGAATATCTTTTTGTTTCCTCTCTTGAGTTTTTTTTTAATGAATTAAGGTCATTACTCAGAAGATGATAATCTGGATTTTATCTGTATAGTCAGACTGAGTCTTCTTTATAATTGCTACATAATATTTTTATCAAATGATAATAAAAGAAAAGAAAAACAGATAAAAAATTTTAAGAAGGAAAAGCTGGTTTATAAAAAATACCAAGGCAGGTTACGATAGTAAAGTTTAAGTCAATTTTGTTTTCCTTTTTTGTTTTCCTTTTGAGACAGTGTCTTACTCTGTGCCTAGGCTACAGTGCCACGGTGTCAGGTTAGCTCACAGCAACCTCAGACTCCTGGATTCAAAAGATCCTCCCACCTCAGCTTCATGAGTAGCTGGGACTATTAAGTGGTCAACACAACACCTGGCTAATTTTTCTATTTTTAGTAGAGATGGGGTCTCGCTCTTGCTCAGGCTAGTCTCAAACTCCTGAGCTCAAGTGATTCTCCTACCTTGGCCTCCCGGAGCACTAGGATTACAGATGGGAGCCATCACGCCCGGGCCCAGTTTTATATATCAAATATCATATATTTTAAAAAGTTTAACATTAGTCTTCTTTGGATAGTGAAACTATGTAATTTTTAAAATGTTTTTCTTTTAAAATTATATTTTTATCAATGAAACATGTGTAGCCTTGCTATTTAAAAAGACAATGCCCTTTTTAAAAAGATAATTCCATATTTCTCCATATTCCTTCATTTTCTGACTCTTTTCCTCACATTTTTCCATCAAAGTTTTCCTTCCGAACTCCTTTGGTTTTTCTGCCTTATTAAAAAAAAAAAAAAGAAAAAAGGCTCAGTGCCTGTGGCTCAAGTGGCTAAGGCACCAGCCACGTACACCTAAGCTGGCGGGTTCAAATCCAGCCCGGGCCCACCAAACAACAATGACGGCTAAAACTAAAAAATGGCCGGGCATTGTGGCAGGCGCCTGTAGTCCCAGCTACTTGGGAGGCAGAGGCAGAAGACTCACTTGAGCCTAGGAATTGGAGGTTGCTGTGAGCTGTGATGCCACAGTACTCTATCCAGGGTGACAGCTTGAGGCTCTGTCTCAGAAAAAAAGAACAAAGAAAGAAAAACTTACTTTTCAGAGCAGTTTTAGCTTCTGAATGGAAAGTACAGAGATTTCCCCATATTCCCCACTCCCACATATGCTTGTCCTTCCCCACTTTCGATGATCTCCCCCAGATTGGGAGATTTGTTTGTTACAAATGGTGAAACTATACTGGCACATCATTATTACCCAAGTCCGCAATTTATACTAGGGTTTACTCTTAATGTACATTCAATGGATTTTGACAAATATAAAGACATGTACCTATCACATGGTGAAGCAGTGTCACAAAGAGTAGTTTTACTACCCTACAAATCCTCTGTGCTCCACCTATTCATTCCTCCTGCAAACCTGGGCAACTTCTGATCTTTTTACTGTCTCCTTACTTTTCTCTTCTCCATAATATCATATAGTCGGAACCACGTAATACATGGCTTTTTCAAGTTAGCTTAGTAATTATGCATTTAAGTTTCCTCCATGTCTCTTCATGGCATGATAGTTCATTTCTTTTTTTTTTTTTTTTTTTTGAGACAGAGCCTCAAGCTATCCAAGCACCCTGGATAGAGTGCTGTGGCATCACAGCTCACAGCAACCTCCAATTCCTGGGCTCAAGCGAGTCTCTTGCCTCCACCTCCACCTCCCAAGTAGCTGGGACTATAGGTGCTGGCCACAACGCCCGGCCATTTTTTGGTTGCAGCCGTCATTGATGTTTGGCGGGCCCAGGCTGGATTTGAACCCGCCAGCTCAGGTGTACGTGGCTGGCGCCTTAGCCCGTTGAGCCATAGGCACCGAGCCGATAGTTCATTTCTTTTAAACACTGAGTAATATTCCATTATCTAGATATAGCACTATTTATACATTTACCTGCTGAAAAACATTTTGGTTGCTCCTATGCTTTAACAATTATGAATAAAGCTGCTATAATCATTCACAAGGTTTTTGTGTGGGTGTTGAGTCTTCAATTCATTGAGGTTAACAGCAAGAAGCAAACTGATAGATCATTTGTTAAAGGTATATCAGCTGGGCCCAGTGGCTGACACCTGTAATCCCAACACTTTGGGAGGCCTAGATAAGAGGATTGCTTGAGGCCAGGAGTTTGAGACCAGCCTGAGCACGAGCTAGATCCTGTCTATACAAAACAGAAAAATTAGCCAGGTATAGTGGGAGACACCTGTAATCTCAGCTACTTAGGATACTGAGGCAGGAGGATTGCTTGAGCTCTGGAGTCTGCGATTATAGTGAGCTATGATGATGCCACTGCATTTTAGCCCAGGTGACAGAACAAGACCCTGCCTCAAAAAAAAAAAAAAAAGTATGTTTAGTTTTGTAAGAAATTTCAAAGTGTCTATATAATTTTGCATTCCTACCAGCAACAAATGAAAATTAGTGTTGCTCCACTTCCTCACTAGCACTTGGTGGTGTCAGCGTTCCAAATTTTAGCCATTCCATAATAACAGCCATGTAAAGATATCTCATTGTTTTAATTTGTACTTCTCTAATGACATATAATGTGGAGCACTTTTTCATACGCTCATTTGCCACCTGTATTGTCTTTGGTGAAGTGTCAGTCAAAGTCTTCGGCCAACTTTTAAATCAGATTGTGTCACACCTATAATCCAAGCACTCTTGGAGGCCAACGAAGGTGGACTACTTGAGCTCAGGAGTTAAGAGACCAGCCCAAGCAAGAGTGAAACCCCATCTATACTAAAAATAGAAAAATTAGCTGGGTGTTGTGGTGGGTGCCTAGCTACTTGAAGCTGCAGCAAAAGGATCGCTTGATCCCTAGAGTTTGGGTTGCTGTGAGATATGACGCCACAGCATTTTACCCAAGGCAACAGAGTTACACTCTATCTCCAAAAAAAAAAAAAAGAAAGAAAGAAAAGAAAAGAAAGAAAGGCCAGGCACAGTGGCTCACACCTAGCACTCTGGGAGACTAAGGTGGGTGGATTGCTTGAGCTCATGAATTCAAGACCAGTATAATCAAGAGTGAGACCCCATCTCTACTAAAAATAGAAAAACTAGCCAGGCATTGTGGCTAGAGGTGCCTAAAGTCCCGGCTACTTGGGAGGCTGAGCCAAGAGGAGTTTGAGGTTGCTATGAGCTACAATGCCACAGCACTCTATGTAGGACAACAACGTGAGACTCTATCCCCACCCCGACTTCTGCAAAAAGAAAAAAAAAAAAGGAAAAGAAAATATTGTCTTTTCTCCATGCCTTTGCTAAGTCAAAGATCAGTTAACTATATTTATGAGGATCTATTTCTGAACTCTGTTCTGTTCTCTATATCTCCACTGATCTATTTGTCTGTTCTTTTGGCCAGTATTACACTGTCTCACTGTCTTGATTACTGTACTTCATAGAAGTTTAACACAAACAGATCTGCCATCACAGTCTACATCTAAAACTCAAACTGAAAAGGACGCCCAAAATGAAATAAGGCAATGCACCCTTCTACCCCAGAATTACAAAGAAACACTGAGACAGGTTCACTCCCTCTAGAATTTGTAGGGCAGTTATATAAGGAAACAAGTAATTTACAATGTAGTATGCTAAAGGAAAGCACGAACAGTTCTAATGGGAATCCACACATAGGAGTGACAAAATCTATCTGGAGATATAATGAAAACTTCACAATCAGAAGTGGCATCTGAGCTCAGTTTTGAAGGATTAGGTTCCCAACAGGAAGAGAAAGGGGAAGAAATGTAAAGGCATTCTAGGCAGATGCGGCAGCATGTACAAAGACATGGTAGCATAAAAACATGGGTTGTTCTGAAAACATAAGTAATTTGTGTAGCTGAGTATATGACGGTGAGTGGCAGAAGAGACTTAGAAATGTTGAAGAAGTCAGACTGGGAAAAGTCTTATGTACCAGACTAAACAGCTGGAGCTCTTCCTACAGACAGAAATAACACACCCTTATTGCCACCACCATTTATACCTAGTACATGTTATGTACTAAGCAAGGTGTTTTATATACTTTACTACTCTGAATGTTCAAAATTCTGCCACGTGGTTATTTTTCTCCTTGTTGTACATACAAGAAAAAAAGACTCAAGAGAAGTTAGGTAACTCTCTCAAATCAGGTGTAATTCCAAAGACTACACAATTGCCCAAGAAAGGACTCCAACTCTAGCTCTTCTGATTCAAACACACCACAGGTTGTAATATAAGAATAATCTTACCCTAGCCACAGCAAACTGAGTGATATGTAAATGTTCAAAGAGCCCTTGAAATCTCTGTCATCAGACTGAATAGGTTCATCTACTTACTTGGCAGTCTCTAAGAGAAAGGGATACTAAAAAGTCTAAGATCAATTTTCCTAGAGGCCTTGACTGAATTTTTTTCCTCTCCTTACACTATTATAGCATTTGACATCAATGGCTATTTCAGGAGATAAGGTAGCCAGATTTCCGAAAGCAAAGACAGGAACAGAACAAGCTTGTGGCTTAGACACCACTAAATTTGACATGTAGCTGGGAAAATTCAACAGTAAAGAAACAAGGCTTTATGAAAACAGGTGTCCATGCTCTAAAGCTCATGGGCTAGTTGAATTTGGTCATGTTACTTAATCTTTCTGAGTCTCAGTGTCCTTATATTTAAACTGAAGTAGTAAGTACTAACTTTCATGATAGTCATAAAAGATGAAATATAATAAATAATGTGAAGGAAGGACCCAATACCTAGAGTATGGTGGGTACCCAAATCTATCTTTCACATTTATGCAGATAATTAGCTAGCACAGTTAGCAGTTCTAATGGAAATCCACACATAGCAGTGACAAAATCTATCTGGAGATATAATGAAAACTTCACAATCAGAAGTGGCATCTGAGCTCAGTATACCTCACAGTATTTTTTGTGAACCTCAAACAAAGTTTCAGAAGATGATGTCTGTGAAAGCCCTTAATCATGTGACATATAATTATTCTTTATAACTAAGTTCAAAGCACTATTTTAAAACACAAGAATGACTATATCATAATCTTTAAGGACCTAGTTCTCCAAAAAGAGATTCACAAGCATACAAATAAGTATAAGAGAGGTAAGAAGTAGTAAGTGCCAGAAGAGTGAAACTAGCTAACATAATTGAGCACAACTCAGATGGATTCCATAATTATGTGGTTGCCTATTAATAGCAAAAAAAAAAAAAAAAACCATTTACTGATGATAGGTTATTAAGAAATAATTGGAAAGTATGGCAGATATAATCTGCCCTGAAAAGAGGGGGGAGGATATTTCTAAAACTAGTTTTTCTAATACCAGTTCTTACCAGACGATAGCCAGGCAAATTGCATAAAGATCTACAATTAATAATCTTAATAATCTAAGCTTCTACCTTAGTAAACTAGAAAAAGAAGAACAGATTAACCCCAAATTAAGCAGAATAATAATAAAAGTTAGAGCAGAAATCAATGAAATTAGAGAATGAAAATCAACAGAATAAATCAACAAAGCTAAAACTCAAAAGCTGGTTCTTTAAACAATCAATAAAATCTGTAAACCAATAGCAAGGCCAACTAAGAAAAAGAGATAACATAAATTACTGTATCAGAAATGAAAGTGAGTTTGTCAATTACACCTCAATAAAACTGTTAACAACAACAACAACAACAAAAATAGAGGACATCACTATAGATACCAAAGACATTAGAAGGGAAATAAAGGATTATAAGGAATAAGTCTATGCCCACAAATTTGATACTCTAGATGAAATGGACTAATTTTCTTTTGCATTTATTTATTTGTTTATTTTTTCAATAGATTTAGGGGGTACAAGTGGGTTTTTATTTATTACATGAATGAAATGTACAGTGGTGAAGCCAGGGCTTTTAGTGTGCCTGTCACCTAATTATTGTACAGTGTACCAAACAGGTAATTTCTGATCTGTCACTGCTTCCTATCCTCCCCTCTTCTGAGACTCCAAAGTTCATTATACCACTCTGGATGATCATGTATACCAATTGTTTAGCTCCCACTTATATGTGAGTACAAGTGGCATTTGTTTTTCCATTCCTGAGATACTTCATGTAGGATAATGGCGCCCAGTGCCACCTACTTTGCTGCAAAAGACACTAGTTCACTCTTTTTAATGGTTGAGTAGTACATGCTATGTGCATGTGTGTGTGGCACTTTGGCTGATTCCACATCTTTGCAATTGTAACTTGTACTCCAATAACAAACACACATCTTTTCTTTTTTTTGAGACAGAGTTTCCCTTTGCCCCCGTCCCCACCCCTGGTAGAGTGCTCATGGCAACCTCAGACTCCTGGTCTCAAGTGATCCTTTTTTGCCTCAGCCTCCCAAGTAGCTGGTACTACCAGTGCCTGGCACAACGCCCAGCTATTTTTAGAGACAGGGTCCTGTTCTTGCTCAGGGTGGTCTTGATCCCATGAGTTTAGGCAATCCACCCGCCTCCACCTCCTGGAGTTCTGGGATTACAGGCATGAGCCACCACACTCAGTCTAACACCTGGCTATTTTTATTTTATTTATTTATTTTTTTGTAGAGACAAGAGTCTCACTTTTTCACCCTCGGTAGGGTGCCGTGGCATCACACAGCTCACAGCAACCTCCAACTCTTAGGCGATTCTCTTGCCTCAACCTCCTGAGTAGCGGAACTACAGGTGCCTGCGACAATGCCCGGCTATTTTTTTGTTGTTATAGTTTGACCAGGGCTGGGTTTGAACCCGCCACCCTCGGTATATGCGGCCGGCGCCCTACTCACTGAGCCACAGGCACCGCCCGATTTTTAGAGGTGGGACTGGTCTCAAACTTGTAACAATTGCCTGTAAGCTCAGGCAATTGTTTCCCACAGAGGTTACACTAATTTACATTCCTATCACAAGAATATAAGCATTCCCTTTTCACTGCATCTGAGCCACCATCTATTATTTTTTGACATTTTAATAACTAACAGCCATTCTGGAAGGGGTAAGGAGATATTTCACTGTGTTTTAATTTGAATTTTTCTGATTGGTGATGCTGAGCATTTTTTCTTATTTTTTTTACCATTTGTATATCTTTTGAAAAATGACTGTTCATGTCTTTTGCCCATTTTTTTTTTTTTTGAGACAGAGTCTTTCTATCTCACCCTCAGTAGAGCGCCATGGCATCACAGCTTACAGCAATCTTCAACTCTTGGGCTGAAGTGATTCTCTTACCTCAGCCTCCCAAGTAGCTGGGATTACAGGCGCCTGCCACAACACTCGGCTATATTTTGTTACAGTTGTCATTATTGTTTTAAATGGCCTGAGCTGGGTTCGAACCCACCAACCTTAGTGTATGTGGCTGGAGCTTTAATCACTGTGCAATGGGTGCTGAGCCTTTTGGCCCATTTTAAATAGGATTATCATTTTTCTTTCTGATTTGTTTGAACTCTTTGTAGATTCTTTTTTTTTTTTTTTTTTTTCTGGTAGAGACAGAGTCTTACTTTGGTGCCCTCAATAGAGTGCCATGGCGTTACACAGCTCACAGCAACCTCCAGCTCCTGGGCTCAGGCGATTCTCCTTCCTCAGCCTCCCCAGTAACTGGGACTACAGGCACCTGCCACAATGCCCGACCATCTTTTTGTTGCAGTTTGGCTGGGGCCAGGTTTAAACCCACCACCCTCGGCACATGAGGCCGGCGCCCTACCGACTGACCCACAGGCTCGGCCCTCTTTGTAGATTTTGAATCTTTTGTTGGAGGTATAGTTTGTGAATATTTTCTCACATTCTGTAGGCTGTTTACTCTGTTGATTATTTATTTTGCTGTGTAAAAACATTTTAGTTTAATTAAGTCTCATTTATTTACTTTTGTTTTTGTTGTATTTTCTTTTGGGTCGTGGCTTAGGCCAATGTCCAAAAGTTTTTTTCCTAAGTTTTCTTTTAGAATTTTTATTATGTCAAGACTCACATTTAAGTCTTTAGCCCACCTTGAGTTAATTTTTGTGTATGATAGCTCAGCGTCCATGGCTCAGTCAGTAGGGCACTGGCCACACACACTGAAGCTGACAGGTTCAAACACGGTCAGGGCCTGCTAAACAATAATGACAACTGCAACCGAAAAATAGCCAGGCATTGTAGCGGGTGCCTGTAGTCCCAGCTACTTGGGAGGCTGAGGCAAGAGAATCGCTTAAGCCCAAGAGTTTGAGGTTGCTATAAGCTGTGATGCCATGGCACTCTACTGAGAGTGACATAGTTGAGACTCTGTCTCAAAAAAATAAATAAATAATTTTGTGTATGATGAGAAATAGGGACCTATTTTCATTCTTCTGCATGTGGCTCTCCCGTTTTCTCAGGGTCATTTATTGAATAGGGTGTCCTTTCTCCAATGCATGTCTTTATCTGCTTTGTCAAAGATCAGCTGTTTATAGGTGTATGGTTTTATTTCTGGGTTATCAATTCTGTTCCATTGACATATGTTTCTACTGTCATACCAGTACCAGCCCATTTTGGTTACCATGGCCTCATAGTATAGTTTTAAGTAAGGTCATGTGATGCCTCTGGATTTCTTCTGTTTGCTTGGGACTGCTTTGACTATTTGGGCTTTTTTTTGATTCCACATGAAATTTGGGATAATTTTTTTCTAATTTTTTCAAAAATGTATTTTGATGGGAATTACATTAAATTTGTGAATCACTTTGGGCAGAATGGACATTTAAACAATATCGGTATTTCTAATCCATGAGCAAGTGACATTTTTCCATTTGCTTATGTCTTGAACAATTTCATCAGTGTTTTGTAACTCTTCCTGCAAAAAAATCTTTCACCTCTCTGGTTAGGTATATCCCTGGGTATTTTATTTATTTATTTATTTGCAGCTATTGTAAATAGTATCAAGTTCTTGATTTGATTCTCAGTTTGGCTGCTATTTGCATACAGAAATGCTACTGATTTGTGTGCAGTAATTTCATAACCTGAGACTTTTCTTAATTTACCAACTTTAGGAGTCTTTTGGGTTTTCTACACATAAGATCATATCACTGGCAAATGTGGATAGTTTGACTTCCTCTTTTCCAATTTAGATGCTCTTTATTTCCTTCTCTTGCTGATTTTTCCTAGGAATTACAGTACTATGGTGAATAAGAGGGGTAAAAGTGGACATCCTTGTCTTGTTATATTTCGCAGTGGGAATTCTTTCAACTTTTCCCCATTCAGTACAATTTTGGCTATGATACTTGTCATATATTGCTTTTTTATTTTGAGGTAGTTCTTTCTATGCTTAGAGTTTAAGAATTTTTTAATCATGCTACAAAAATTAGTAGCATTTTTATATGTCAGCAGTAAATACTAAGAAAAAGACATCAAGAAAGCAATCCCATTTATAATAGCTCTGAAAAAATAAAATATCTAAGAACAAATTTAACCAAAGAAATAAATGATATTATCTATGATGAAAGTTACAAAACACTGATGGATAGAAGAAACTAAAGAGGACACATAAAAAATGGAAAGATATCCCATATTCATGAATTAAAAGAATTAATGTTGTTCAAGTATCCATATTACTTAGGTGATTTCCAGATTTAATGTAAGCCCTATGAAAATACCAATGATATTCTTCACAGAAATAGAAAAAGCAATCCTAAAATTCATACAGGACCATAAAATATCTAGAATAGCCAAAGAAATCCTGATCAAAAAGAACAAAGCTGGGGATATCACACTTCCTGACTTCAAAATATACTACAATATCACAGCAGCCAAAGCAGCTCTAAGGAGAAGGATCTGAGTTTTAAAACTAAGGAATAGCAAGAGTTTCTCTCCTAACTTCAGTTACTACCTGGTTGTGTGAATGCTTATGAGCCTCAACATTTATTCTCTGCAAAATAAGAATAATACCATTCCCACACAGAACTGTGAGGATTAAATTAAAACACATAACAGCCAGGTCCAGTAGGTAGCTCATGCCTGTAATTCCAGTACTTTGAGAAGCTGAGGCGGGAAAATCATTTGAGGCCAAGAGTTTAGGACTAGTCTGAGCAACATAATGAGACATTTCTACAAAAAACAAAAACAGGCTCGGCACCTGTAGCACAATGGTTACAGCGTCAGTCACATATACCAAGGCTGGCAGGTTCAAACACAGCCTGGGCCAGCTAAACAACGACATTTGCAACAACAACTAAAAATAGTCGGGCATTGTGGCGGACGCCTGTAGTCCCAGCTACTTGGAAGGCTGAGGTAAGAGAATTGCTTAAGCCCAAGTGTTTGAGATTACTGTGAGCTGTGACATCACTGGACTCTATAGAGAGCAACATAGTGAGACTCTGTCAAAAATGAGAGAAGAAGGGAAGGGAAAGGAAAAGGAAAAGAAAAAGGGAAGGGAAAGGAAGGGAAAGGAAAGAAAAACAATTTTAAAAAATTAGGTGGGAGTGGTGGTGTGTGCCTGTAGTCTTAGCTACTTCAGAGGCCAAGATGAGAGGATTGCTTGAGCCCAAGAGTTTGAGCTATGTACTGGGCTACAGTGAGCTACGATCACACAACTGCACTCTAGCCTGGAAAACAGAGTGAGATTCTTTCTTTAAAAAGAAAAACAAAACAACCAAAAAAAAAAAAAAAGTCAAATATGCTTACTACAGTGCATGGGTCATATGTAGTAGCAGAATTCCCTTTCCTTCCCTTCCCTTTAATATAGATTTGTGCTCCATGGGAAAAAGAGAGCATCATTTCTCCTTTCCATAAAATAGCACAATAGTACCACAACCAGGCCAGAAATTACAGGGCTGGACCCAGTCCCTATATATCCTTTCCTGCATCTGAACACTGAATCAAAGTTACACCACAAGGGCATGCTTTTGAGAGGCCACACTCTCACTCCCAGGTCAGGTCTTATACCTAGCTATTATTTTAAGAAGTAAAGATTAGCTCAGAGCTAGGCTGAGTAGTAAGATAGAAGTGCTTGGGGAATCTGCTGGTTCCCAGAATAACTAATGAGTATATCAACTGTCTTCTGCCCAAGATATGAACAGACTATTCCAAATAGCCAACAGCCCCTTGGAAATGCTGAGACAGTCATCAGAGGAAAATTGTTTCTGCCTTTTCCTATAGCCTCTGATTTGGGAAATTTATATTTTACATAATCATTATTAAGGATTACATGCGCTTTTTTTTCTTTCAATTTCACTAATGGTTAGCATCACTGGGAAAGCTATATAATGTAGAATAAACAACAGCTTTGGAATCAAGCTCTGGTTCAACTCTCAGGTCTGCCAATTCCATATAGCTCTGCTATCTGCCACTGGGACAAGTTACTTAACCTCCCAAAGCCTCAGTTTTCTCATCTCGTGTGCTTTCCAAAGTTCAGGTTGCCTCTTCAGTGGGCTGTGAAATCAATTTGGTGGCTTGCAAGTAACATTTTTTTTAATTAAAAAGGAAAACATACCATATGACACTACGTGACATTTTACTAAAGAAAACACCAGATGCCACTGAACTTATATTATTTACTGTATATTTCAGAGTTTTTGATAATTTTAAAAAATAAAATAATTTGGACCAAATGTCAGCAATTAGCCCTACTGGAAACAGAATAGCTGAATATATTCTTATTTATGAACAGGGAGAAAGCATCTCTTTGTTAAATTCAGATTCCCAGTAGTATGCCTTTAAGTACATATTAATGGAACAGTAAAACAACATTATTTGTCAAGGACATGCTCTTCTGAATTATTGACATAGAAAGATCAGGCCTAATTAAGAACTAAATTTTTATCTAAATGAATACAAAGAATCCGGTTACAAAACCCTATCTAGGCAATAGTAGTGTGTGAAAATGCCAGAAGAGGTTCTTGTTGGACAAGCCTTCTTTGATGTGGAAAGGACAATGAAACCAGTATTAGCCCCAGAACTGTTCTAAAGGAAGTATCATTCTGCCAGGACACTCAGAGTTGGTCACTGACATGAAAAACTTGGCAAGGACCTCAGTTAAATGTGGTGTCACAAGGCGTCAGAGAACCAAACACAGATAAGAACTATACAGAAGTGGGTGGTGCCTGTGGCTCAATGCATAGGGCACCAGCCCCATATACAGAAGGTGGCAGGTTCAAACCCAGCCCCAGCCAAACTGCAACAAAAAAATAGCCAGGCATTGTGGCAGGTGCCTGTAGTCCCAGCTACTCCGGAGGCTGAGGCAAGAGAATCGCCTAAGCCCAGGAGTTGGAGGTTGCTGTGAGCTGTGTGACGCCACAGCACTCTACTGAGGGCGAGAAAGTGAGACTCTGTCTCTACAAAAAAAAAAGAAAGAAAGAACTGCACAGAAGGACTTCTTTGGCCTGCATAACAAGTTACCTTGCTACTTAAAACCTTCCAATGGGGCTCAGCGCCTGTGGCTCAACGGGCTAAGGCACCAGCCACATACACCTGAGCTGGCGGGTTCAAATCCAGCCTGGGCCTGCCAAACAACGACAGCTGCAACCAAAAAATGGCTGCGCATTGTGGCGGGTGCCTGTAGTCCCAGCTACTTGGGAGGCAGAGGCAGGAGACTCGCTTGAGCCCAGGAATTGGAGGGTGCTGTGAGCTGTGATGCCACAGCACTCTGTCCAGGGTGACAGCTTGAGGCTGTCTCAAAAAAAAAAAAAAAAAAAAAACAACCTTCCAATGGGGCCTAGCGCCGTGGCTCATGCCTGTAATCCTAGCACTTTGGGAGACTGAGGCAGGTGCCTGAGCTTAGGAGTTCGAGACCAGCCTGAGCGAGCATGAGACTCCACCTCTACTAAAAATAGAAAAACTAGCTGGACATTGTGTCAGGAACCTATTGTCCCAGCTAATGGGGAGGCTGAGGCAAGAGGATCAGGAGTCTGAGGTTGCAGTGAGTTATGATGATGCCATGGCACTCTACCCAGGGAGACAGAGTGAGATTCTGTCTCAAAAAAACTTCCAATGTCTTACCATTTAGGAAAAGACAAATTTAAGAAAAATACATTTGGAAAAATGCCCAAATTTCTTACTATAGTTTATAAAGCTCTATCAGGGGTTTCTAACCCACATCCTGCAGGCCGCATGAGGATTATGTGAGGATTTTTTGTTTATCTATGGTGTCAAAAATGATGCATGGACCTTTTTTTCTGCTCATGAGCTTTCATTGGTGTTTCTGAGTTTAACATGTGAGCTGAGATAACTCTTCCAACATAGCATGAGAACTCAAAAGGTTGGACACCCCTGTGGCCTCTATCCCACCTCTCAGCATCACCTCCTACTTGGGTTCACTCTACCTGAGCCATACTACCTTTTCTGTTCCTCAGACACACTAAGCTCAATCTCACTCAGAGCTCTTGCATCTCTTCTTCCCAGTACCCAGATCACATTTCTACTAGCTCTTTGTTTGCCAAGGTTCTTCTTGTCATTACTTGGCTTTCAGCTTATGTATTTCAGTTCCTTGGAGAGGCATTTCCTGATATTTACTCATTAAAGTAGTCTCCATCCCCACTCTACCACATCCCAGCCCAGGCCCCAGTCATTCTCCATCATCACACTATCCTGTTTTATTTTCTTCACAGCATGGCTTCTTGCTTTACTTTGTAGTACTTTGGTAATTGATTTTTCAGTCTCCCCACTAGAATTTAAGCTCCATAAGAACTTTCGTTTTGTTCTTGACATCTAGAACAGTGTCAGTTGCTTACTCACACACACTCACACACACACACATAATTTTTTTCTTTTTTTAAGAGACAGAGTTTCACATTGTCACCCTCAGTAGAGTGCTGTGGTGTCACAGCTCGCAGCAACCTCTAGCTCTTGGGCATAGGTGATTCTCTTGCCTTAGCCTCCCAAGTAGCTGGGACTAAAGGTGCCCACCACTACACCCAGCTATATTTTTGTTGTAGTTTGGCCAGGACCGAGTTTGAACCCACTACCATTGGGTGTATGGGGCCGGTGTCCTACTCACTGAGCCACAGGCACCTCCCTATACAGTTTTTTTTAAGATGGGATTGTTCTGTTGCCCACATTAGAGTACAGTAGTACAATCACAGATGACTGTAGCCTTCAACTCCTAGGTTCAAGAGATCTTCCTTCCTCAGCCTCTGTAATAGCCAGAACTACAGGCATGTCTGGCTAACTTTTTTTTTTTTTGCAGAGACGGAATCTTGCTAAATTTCCCAGGCTGGTCTAAAACTCTTGGTCCAAGTGATCCTCCAGCTTTCACCTCCCACAATGCTGTGATTACAGGCCTGTATGTATGTGTATGTATGTGTGTGTGTATTTATATATCAAATGAACAGAACTGAATGAAGAACATTGATGTATCCATTCTAGGACTTTCAAAATAACATATGAAAGAGAATTTACATTGCTACTTAAAACCTAGAGGAATGTCTGTCAGCTGAGTTCACCAAGTAGTTGTACGGTTAAAGACTCTATAATTATAAAGGTCCAAATCACTAACGTGCCGAACTTTCCTATGAATACCCATTTGTGAGCCACATCTATCAGAAGGGTACAGATCCTAATGCCCAATGAAAGAATATTTGATTTGGAGCCAATGCTTAGACTAAACCTTATGTTTCCAAAGCTAGTGATGTTATCTCACTATGAAGTCTGCTTCAGCATAATGGCTCTTGAGCAAAGAGAGACAAGGGTTCAAATCCCAATTATAGCACTCCCAGAGTGCTAGGATTACAGGCGTGAGCCACCGTGCCCGGCTCCCAAAGGCTCTGAGGCCTTTGACATGTCACCTCATCCATTAAAGTAACCCCATACTTATTTCAAAGGCTATTTTAAAGATTAAATAAGTTGGCTCGGCGCCTGTGGCTCAGTGGGCTAAGGCGCCAGCCACGTACACCTGAGCTGGTGGGTTCGAATCCAGCCCGGGCCCGCCAAACAACAATGACAGCTGCAACCAAAAAGTGGCCGGGCGTTGTGGCGGGCGCCTGCAGTCCCAGCTACTTGGGAGGCGGAGGCAGGAGACT
>CAUYRH010078934.1:0-32648 GCA_963574655.1 Perodicticus potto
GCCTGTAGTCCCAGCTACTTGGGAGGCAGAGGCAGGAGACTCGCTTGAGCCCAGGAATTGGAGGTTGCTGTGAGCTATGATGCCATGGCACTCTATCCAGGGTGACAGCTTGAGGCTCTGTCTCAAAAAAAAAAAAAAATGTACAAGATTGAGTTGGAGCACATTCTCCTTAGTCACTCCATCACAAGAATGGAGAAGCGAGAATCCAATGTACTCAATTCAAATATGAAGGCAGCAGATGATCTAATACAAAGTGAGGGGTAGGGGACTGAGGGAGAGGGGAGGGGGAGGAGAGAGAGGGATAGGGCTTCCAGCTATGACACACCTCTTGGGGACAGGACACAATTATAAGAGGGACTTTACCTAACAAATGCAATCAATGTAAACTAATTCTGTGTACCCTCAATGAATCCCAAACAATAAAAAAGTTCAATAAAAATATCTAGGTATTTCAAGTGCATTTTAGCTGTAGGTACTAGATTTTTTTGAAATTTTAAGTCAACAGACTCGAAAGAGCAGCTTTGACAACATGGCAGATGAAGTTAATATGACCACTCCTCAGTGGTGTGCTGGTAAATATTTTAACAACCAGCTCTTAAAAAAAAGAAAAGCCATATACATATTTACCATATATAGTGTTGCCTGACCAGAGACGCGAGGGGCTGCAGCTTTGCTTCAGGTGTAAATTCTCTCTGTAATGTTAAGAAAGGGTACAAGAAGCAGGCTACAAGCTCTGTTGTGGCATGTAGCAGATTAACTTTATTTCTGACCACCTTATATACATTGGCAGTCACATGCACACTTAATCTACGATTTACAACATTCACCATTATCTAACTTCCTCTATCTAATTCTAAACCTAAGTGGCAGACATCACATCTGCAAACCAGCACAGTGCTCTTTTACCTTAACTCCTTGTAAATGAGCCTCAGCTTTTGTGTAAGAAATCTACATACAAATAAGAGAGACAGAGCTATAGGGGAACTGCTTTCTGAAACTCCTCATGTGCTCACCAAGTTAACCTTAAATGGATTTATGACTCTGTTTCTCCACAGTGCTGAGATCTTTAGGCTTTTTTTACATTTTGTCAACCTCTGGACCGTGTTTCCAGGCAAGAAGCTTTTCAGCTTCTAACTCCTTGGAACCAACAGCTGCAAAAACTTCAAAGTATCTGTCTCTGGATGACCAGAAAATAGCCTTTGCGTTTGCCTCAGGGTAGCCCAAACCTGTTGCTTTTTCTGTGAAGGCAAAAGCCAATTTAACCCATTAGTGGCTCACCGGAATGAGACGTACATGAGACATACATGTGGGGATTTCTAACCCCACATATAGAGGATGCCAAAAAAATGCATGTGTATTTTAAGAAAGGAAAAGACTATATTAAAATTGTAATACTCAATATATGCCCATAACAAAAGATGAATACACGTTTCGTTTGACTTCTGCAATTACAAGAGGTGCTCAGAGTGGTCACCATTGGCATCCGGACACTTCTGATTATGGCCAATTACTGCTTGAGCAATGGTGACTTAAGTGTCCACTGGTATTGCCGTGTGTGCGGTTTGAATTTCTTCCCAAAGTACTGCCAGAGTAGCCGGTTTTCTACACTATAACCACACCCTGTAAGGTTCTCCATAGGTAGAAGTCAAGGGGTATTAAGTCAGGAGAATGTGGGCAAAACTCAACCGCAGCTCTTGGTCCTATCCATTGTCTTGGCAAATTCTCATAGAGGGTGAGAATGAGATAATAAAAAAAAAGAAAGAAAAAGAAAAGGACAGCCCAATTAAAAGAAAAAATGAGCAAAGAATATAGGATTAGCAATTCACAGAAGAGGAAATGTATATGGCTTTCAAAAAATGAAAAACACTTGCTACCTCATTAGTAATCAGCTAAAAGATAATTAGCATAACAATGAGATAGCATTTCCTACGTATGAAAGTGGAAAGATGTTAAAAACTGTGAAAATGGGGCGGCACCTGTGGCTCATCGAGTAGGGGGCCAGCCCCTTATACCAAAGGTGGCAGGTTCAAACCTGGCCTCGGCCCAACTGCAAAACAGAAAAATAGCCCGGTGTTGTGGCGGGCGCCTGTAGTCCCAGCTACTCGGGAGGCTGAGGCAAGGGAATCGCCTAAGCCCAGGAGTTGGAGGTTGTTGTGAGCTGAGACTCTGTCTCTACAAAAAAAAAAAAAAAAAAACTGTTAAAATGGAGTGCAATATTGGTGAGCAGGGAGGGTGTGAGAGTCCTCATGGTGGGCGTGTAGGTGGCACCATCCGCAGGAGGGCCACTTGTTATCCTCTACACAGCACAGGTGGGAAAGGGAAGCGTTTGTCAGGATGGGGCTGGCAAAACAAATCATGGTATCTGTGGCACGTTCAGTCTTTGGAATCCCATATGTCACATAGAATGAGCAAAGGAGATAGATCTGGTGTATGAACACACATGTATTTGGAATACTACAAAATAGCTATGAAAGGCGCATGGCCAACATACGCCTGTGTACATATTTATAAACTACCGAACAGCCGTGGGTGAGGAACCCCTGCCAGTGTCAGGACCGCCGTGGCTGGAGAGGAAGGAAGGGGGACAGACCTGATGGCAATGGAGACGCCAACTGTGTCTATGAAGATTTTGTCCTTTAAAAACCGTGTGAAGGAAATATTGCAAAATGTTAAAATGTGTTCAGTATTGATGGCCGGTGTGTGGCATCAGCTAAATTCTCTTTTGTGCTTTTTTGCAGGTATCTGGAATTTTTTTGAAGAGTGTCTAGGGAGTGGTCATAGGCGAACCCACCACTGTATAAGCTGTAGGAAATTGGAACTAGGAACCGCTAGAGCCTCTGACAAACTCCATCTCTTCAACTCTCTTATTTTAGAAGACAGAAGAGCAGTTGGGCTAATGCAATTTAGCTGTCTCTCTTTCTCTCTCTGTCTAACGCAATTTTATTTTAATTTAATTAATTAATTAATTTATTTTGAGACAGAGCCTCAAGCTGTCACCCTGGATAGAGTGCTGTGGCATCACAGCTCACAGCAACCTCCAATTCCTGGGCTCAAGAAAGTCTCCTGCCTCCGCTTCCCAAGTAGCTGTGACTACAGGCACCCGCCACAACGCCCGGCCACTTTTTGGTTGCAGCCGTCATTGTTGTTTGGCGGGCCTGGGCTGGGGTCGAACCCGCCAGCTCAGCTGTACGTGGTTGGCGCCTTAGCCCGTTGAGCCACAGGTGCTGAGCCATAATGCAATTTTTAGATTGAGAGTTTCCTGAATATTTTCTGGCATGAATTTTGCGCATAATAGCTGGTCATCAAATACTTGTGAAGTTAAGTGGGAAATGCCCCCCCAAAGTGTCTGTTCACTGCCCACCGTGTCCGTTAGACCTCGCTTAGCATGAAGAGGCATAGACTGAGGTCCAAACCTTCAAATCTCGTTACTGCTCTGATTCCTACCGCTGCTCTGGGCCACTGGCTTTCAAATTGGAGTGTCATCCAGGAACTTAAAAATGTAGCCAAACACACTGAGCGGGTGGTTGAGGGTAGGGTGGATTTCACTTCTGTGTGTGTGTGAGTGTGTGATTGCTCCTGCTGTTGAGGCAGGAGGTCTGCCAACTACACGCTGAGAGCTACAGCTTCAGCGTCCTGGCCTCCTTTGCTAAAAACCTGCCTTGGTTTCTTCTTCTTTGAAAAAAAAAAAAAGGGCAAGAAAGAGGCCTGCTTACCGGGGGGGAACATGAGACCTCAGAAACCAGGGCAAGGCGCATCACTCAACCTCATGGAAAAATAAGACTGGACTAGTGGCCAAAATGAAAGCAGATTACCAACGTGGGCAAAACGGAAGCAGCAAGTTTCCACTGCAAGCGCCAGGGGTGGCGGCCTCATGGTAAGGTAATGCTTGAAGGGGGGGGCAGCCTCTCCCGGGCCCAGCCCCCATCTTGATGAGCAGAGGGAGAAATCAGGGAAGGGTCCAGCCGAGAGTGTCCTTGATTTATTCGCACCGGTGTCTGCTCACTCCCTGATGCTCCCAAAGTGTGCCCAGCCTCTCCGGGATGAAATGTGGGCAGCATGCATTCACTGTCAGGAGAAGCGTATTCACCTGCTGGAGGAGAGGCCCGGCAGGAGCATGCGGGCAGCCACTGACAGGCCAGAGGCAGAACTTGCTAGCAGGAAAGACAGATGGGCCAGGCAGACCGGTGGCCAGAACTCTGGAAGGACATAATTAAACATTATGCCTCACCCAGCCCCAGCCACGTTCCCTGTCCAAAGCCCAGGCCAGTGTCTGTTACAGAGATGACAGGTCCACCGCTGACTCTGCTTAAAGGCAAGGAGACCTGGCAACCCCCTGCCCAGGAGGAGCCTTGTGGATGACAGTCACCTTTGAGGCTACCCAGAGGTGCCACGTGGTGAGTCCGAGGGGAAGCAGTTGAAATGATCCGTCTGTCCTTTCCCAGCTCCTGCTAACCCAGAGTGCAGGCTCTGAATCGGGTTCAGCCAGGCTGAGCCAGCCACTCAGGGCTTGAACCTTGTATTAGTAAGGTCAAGTCGGGGATGAGGAGACCATTCTTCAGGCAGTGACAACGATGGCAATAGAGCAGTGACCACGTTCCAAGTATGGTATGGACAGCACCTTCACAGGCAGTTTCCAGGGCATGGTTTTGGCTGAGTTCTGGCCTCAGCGCTTACTTTCTCCACAGTTTTTCAGTTTCCTGGTGGCTCCATGAGCTACCCAGCACCCTGTTAGTCCATTTTTTCTATTTGTGTCAACCAGAGTTTGGTGTCCACACCTCATACCTAGGAACCCAGCTGACTCACCAGTGCCTCAGAGTGGGCAAAACGTCCAGGTAAAGGAAAACTACCTACTTAAAAAAAAAAAAAAATTCTCGTAACTTCAGAGCTGAGACAGGAAGAAGCTTCAAAGCCTCATTTGTCATCACAATGACGAGGCATCAGTGATCTCTGCTCTCTATACTTATAAGTAGTGGCACGCACAAGCCTTTTAACTCAGCATTTTGTGGTCTGGGACTTTATCTGCAGAAATACTGCCACAGGACGATGCTGGTTGTCGGGCTTGAGCTACAAGCAAGTGGTGGCCCCATTTTCTGAGGCCTGATGGAGGAAACCTTTGAGTGGAGGAATGGTAGTCAAGGGTGACATTAAAAAATGCTACATTTGAGCTCGGTGCCCGTAGCTCAGTGAGTAGGGCGCTGGCTGCATACCTCGAGGCAGGCGGGTTCGAGCCTCGCCTAGGCCTGCTAAACAACAATGACATCTGAAACCCAAAAATAGCTGGGCGTTGTGGCGGGTACCTGCAGTCCCAACTGCTTCGGAGGCTGAGGCAAGAGACTCGCCTAAGCCCAAGAGCTGGAGGTTGCTGTGAGCTGTGACTCTACTGAGGGTGACAAAGTAAGACTCTGTCTCTAAAAATATAAAAATAAAAAAAATAAAGCCATGGATGAAAACACCCAGGGAAAAAAAATTGATAGAGAAGACAGGAGGCTGTATCCAGAGATCAGGGAGAGGGTGACCCAGTGAAGGAGGCTGATTAGAAGTGTCTGGTGGGAGAGGAGAAAAATCTGCTTGTTGTGCCATGTACACAAGACAGGAGAGTGACTTAAGAAAAGGGGGCGGACAGTTGTGCTTCTGCTTGCAGGAAGGTTATAAGAAATAAAGGTGGATTTCCCAGCATGGAGCTCCCTGATGCCTTTGACAAAGGGAGTTTTGGGGGAGAAAGCCAGAGGCCAGGCTAGAAAAGACTAAGGAGGCAAAGAAGTGGATCAAAGAGAGGTGGAGCAGCAGAGGCATTACCATGGTGCCACTTGCTGGAGGAGTTTTGCTGTGATGCAGAATGGAAACAGGGAAAGGCTGAGGGCCTGTGTAGTCTCAGGAAGACTTGATTTGCCAATGGGAGTTTCCAGCACTTTTTTTTTGGGACAGAGTCTCACTCCATTGCCCAGGCTAGAGTTCATGGTGTCATCATAGCTCAAGCACCCTCACACTCTGAGCTCAAGTGCTCCTCCTGCCTCAACCTTCCGAGCAGCGGGACTACACGTGCCCACCACACCCGGCTGAGCTGTATACATTTGGTAGAGGCGGCATCTTGCTTTTGCTCAAGGTGTCAAACTCCTGACCTTGAGCCATCCTCCCACCTTGGCCTCCCAGAGTGCTAGGATTGCAGGTGTGAACCCAGCCCACCAGCAAGTATTTGTATGTCGGTGGGAACAGTCTAGTGGGGACGGGCTCGAGAGTGCAGGAGGAAGAGAGCCACCGGGAAGAAGGAAGTCCTCCATCCGGCCGACAGCGAGCACCTCCTATGTGTCAAGCCCCACTCGGCGTGTGAGTCATGAGACATCAGACAATGGCTCACACGAGGTTTCCACGCCGTGAGCTCCTGTGGAGGGCTGGCTTTTGGTAGAGGCAGGTGCTTTTCGTGTGACGAGACAGGTGTAGCGGTGGGTCCATCTGGAGGTCTGGCCATGAGAAGAGAGTTGAGCTGCCCTCGAGGGTGTCTGTTCACTGCCTCCTCTGTGAGGCCGGTCATCAGCTGATTACGGGAGGTGTGAAAAGAAAAAAAGTGAAATCACTGCTGGGGGTGGGGATGGGCAGGGGAATACCCTCAGGATGGAAATGGACAGGGTATCTGAGTAGGGCCTGTTGGAGGTTTGTGGTCATAAATTTAAAGTGACATAGAACTATAAAAGCTCTAGGAGATAATGTGAAGTAAACTCTTGATCTTATCAGCCTAGGGAAAGAATTTATGAAGAAGACCCCACTGGCATTTGCAGCGGCAACAAAAATAAATAAATGAGACCTGATCAAGTTAAAAAGTTTCTGCACAGCTAAGGACCCAATCAACACAGCAAAGAGGCAACTTTCAGGAGAAGATATTTGCATGCTACAAATCTGAGAAAGGGCTAATCATCAGTCTACTATGAATTCCAGAAAATCAACAAGAAAAGAGCGAAAAAATCCATTAAAAACTGGGCAAGAGACATGAACAGCAACTTTTTTCACAAGGATAGAAGAACAGCCAGCAGACATAAGAGAAAAAGCTCATTGTCCCTAATTATCAGAGAAATGCAAATCAAAACCACTTTGAGATGTCACCTAACTCCAGTGAGAATGGCCCACATCACAAGACCTCAAAACAACAAACACTGGCATGGGTGTACACTTATATATTGTTGGTGGGTCTGCAAACTAGGACAGCCTCTGTTGAAAGACGTATGGAGAGTCCTCAAGGAAGTAAAAGTCGACCTTCCATTTGACCTTGCAATCCCACTACTAAGTATCTATCTACTGCAAAGAAAAGACTTTTTACCACAAGGACTTTGCACTTGAACGTTTATAACAGCTCAATTCACAATCACAAAGATGTGGGAACAACTCGAGTGCTCATCAACACGTGAACGGATTAATGAACTGTGGTATATGTATGCCATGGAGTACTATTCAGACAAAAAAAGATGGAGATTTTTGCATCTTTTATAATAACCTGGACATTCTCCTAAGCAAAATATCCCAGGAATGGACAGCCAAAGGGTGCATGTACTCAGTACTACACAAGAGAAAAAAATTTCCTTGGATTCAAGTGGGGGGAGGGGTACCCAACGGGTACATTGCAAGTGTCCTTCACTTCCGGGGCGAAGGACACAGTTACAACTCAGACCTTAACCTTATAAATGCAAAATATGTAACCTAATTATATGTATCCTCGTGTTAATCTGAAATTAAAAATGCATACATACATAAACAAATAAATGTACAGTGACCAGTCAGACTGATGGCGTGTTTCCCCCACAACCGCCCATCATGGTCTGCAATGCAAGGGCAGCTAGGTCTGTATTTGAATCAGTCAAGTTGGGGTTTTGCCAGATGAGTGTGACTCAGACAAGAGCAGAGCAGGGGAGTTGAGGAGGTCTGCCAGGGAGAGGATTCAGGGATGGATCCTGCCATCTAAGGTCCTAAAAGAGGGCAGTGGAGAGGGAGGGGAGGTGGAGAAGGCACAGGAAGGGACCTCAAAGGACGAGACTCTTGGTGGGGTCCTGGGACACAGGAGAGCTGGGAGGATGTTTGAGATTGACATTTTATTTTACTATTTTGTTTTGTTTTGTTTTTGAGACAGGGTCCTGCTCTTTCATACAGGTTAGAGTGCAGAGGCACGATATAGCTCACTGCAGCATGAATTCCTGGGTTCACGTGATCCTCCTGCCTCAGCCTCCCAAGTTGTTGAGACTATAGGCATGTGCCACCATGCCTGGCTAATTTTTGTAATTTTTGGTAGAGATGAGATTGGGCTAGTCTCAAACTCTTGACCTCAAGTTATCTTCCTGACTCAGCTTCCCAAAGTGCTGGGATTTCAGATGTGAGCCACCATGCCTGGCCAAAACCGACCTTTTAGACATAATGGAGATGCTTTCTTATAAAAATTAGTTTAATTATTATGGCTACTTAACAGTTGTGTATCTTTATCAGGTACATGTGATGTTTTGATATAGGCATACAGTGTGAATTAATCAAATCAATGTAATTGGGGTATCCATCACCTCAGGTATCTAGCATTTTTTTTTTTTTTTGAGACAGTCTCACTATGTTGCACTCAGTAGAGTGCCATGGCATCACAGCTCACAGCAACCTCCAACTCTTGGGCTTAAGCAGTTATCTTGCCTCAGCCTCCCAAGCAGCTGGGACTATAGGCATCTTCCACGACGCCTGGCTATTTTTTTGTGGTTGTAGCTGTCATTGCTGTTTAGCAGGCCCAGGCTGAGTTCCAGCCTGGTAGCCCGCGTGTACGTGGCCGGCGCCATAACCACTGAGCTATAGGTGCCACGCCCATTTAGTGTTTTTTGGTGTTAGGAACATTCTAATTGCACTGTTTTAGTTATTTTAAAGTATACTCTAACTTATTGTTGATGATAGTCACTTCATTGTGTTATCAAATTTTATTCATTCTACCTAACTATATTTTTGCATCCATTAACCATCCTCACCTTATCCTTCCCAGCCTCTGGTAAACATCATTCTACTCTCTGTCTCAATGAGACCAATTATTTTATTTTATTTTAATTTTTTTTTTTTGAGACAGAGCCTCAAGCTGTCACCCTGGAGAGAGTGCTGTGGCATCACAGCTCACAGCAACCTCCAATTCCTGGGCTCAAGCGAGTCTACTGCCTCCACCTCCCAAGTAGCTGGGACTACAGGTGCCCACCACAACGCCCGGCCATTTTTTGGTTGCAGCCATCAGTGTCGTTTGGCGGGCCCGGGCTGGATTCGAACCCACCAGCTCAAGTGTATGTGGCTGGCGCCTTAGCCCGCTGAGCCACAGGCGCCAAGCCTGGTTTCATTCTTTTTAATGGTTATATAATATTTCATGTGTGTATGTACCACAATTTCTTTATCCATTCATCCATTGGTGGACATTTAGGTTGATTTCACATCCTGGCTATTGTGAACAGTGCTGAAAAAACATGGGAATGCAGATATCTTTCCAATATAATGACTTCTCTTCCTTTGGGTATATAGGTGCCAACACGCCTGGCTAGTTTTTTTATTTTTAGTATATATCAGGGTCTCACTCTTGCTCAGGCTGGTCATGAACTCCTGAGCTCAAGCAATCCACCTGTCTCAGCCTCCCAGAGGGCTAGGATTATAGGTCTGAGCCACCAGACCAGGCTATTGTTGACATTTTAGCAAGCATTTATTGAGCACCTGCTATTTTCATTGTGTCAGACACTAAGAACAGAGACCCAGTTTATTCTCTCCAGTCAGAAGCAGGGAGAGGAGAAGACAGTTGATTAAAATATATGGTGATGAGAGCCTTGAGAGTAACTGGAGGGGCAACTTTTCTACTCTGTGTTGTTTTTGTGTACTGAGTTTCTTTTTTCTATTTATTTATATGGGTTTTGTTGTTGTTTGTTTGAGACAGAGTCTCATTCCGTCGCCTTGGCTAGCGTGCAGGAGTGTCATTGTAGCTCACTATAGCCTGCAAGTCTTGGGCTAAAGCAATCCTCCTGCCTCGGTGTCCCAGAGTGATAGGATTATAGGTGTTAGCCACATTGCTCAGCCTACTGTTTTTTCATTTTTTTTTTTTTTGAGACAGAGTTTCAGTCTGTCATCCTGGGTAGAGTGTTGTGTAGTTATAGCTTACAGCAACCTCAAACTCTTGGGCTCAAGTAATCCTCTTGCCTCAGCCCCCCAAGCAGTTGGGACTATAGGTGGTCATCCCAACGCCTGGCTATGTTTTCTATTTTTAGTAGAGATGGTGTCTCACTCTTGCTCAGCCTGATCTCAAACTCCTGAGCTCAAGCAATCTGCCCACTTTGGCCTCCAAGAGTGCTGGGATTATGGGTGTGAGCCACCGTGTCTCTGCTTTCTAAAGACATTGAATGGATGCAGTCCACATTTTTCCAAACGTTTACAAGGCCACGGTCAAAGGCCTTGCTGAAATGCCTGCACAAATACCTCAGTGCTCCCCTTCCCCAATCTCTACACCGCTGAATGACTTAGAGCCTCACTCTCTTCATCTGTACCATAAGGACAATGATGATATCAATCTCATCAGCTACTGTGAGATGATGTATGCAAAGTTGTATGTAAAGCACTTTGGCTCATAATTTAAGAGTGTTGCCCAAGTGGTAATGGTTGGCAGTTGAAACTCTAGTAAGACAAGGCTGAGAGTCTGGCACGACTTGTTTTTCTGTAATCTGGGTTCCACCCAATGATCACAACTTTCCATTCTCAATGCTCACAAATCATCCACTTAATAATCTGTTCTCGAATTCTGCTAGAAGTTTATAACCAACTCAGTGGCTGAACTCATCAAACTAATCCTCTTCCCTCTTTAAAAAAATTGAAGTAAAACATCAGACCCTGATATATTGCGGACAGGAGACTAGTATCCGGATTATATATAGAACCCTGTAAATCACTAAGAAAAGATAAACGACCCAGCAGAAAAACTGGCACAGGATAAGAATAAGAAATTCAAAGAAGAGGAAACGTAACCAGCCTGTGAAAATATAAAAAGATGCCTGACTTCATTTGCAGTCAAGAAAATGCAAATTAAAATCATGATGAGAAACCATTTCACACCCTTCAGATTAGGAATTATAAAAGTCTGACAGTTCCAAGGGCTGTGAGGAGGTGGAGGAGGGGCACTCACGGTGGCTGTGGCGTGAAGACCCCTGGGCAGCACAGAGTTAACCTGCAGACAACATGTGGACCCCAAGATATATGGACCCCACCCCTTAGCCAGACACCCTTTGGGTATGCCCCTGAGATAAGACCAAGTGTTCACATCAGCCTGGGGTTTTTTTTGTTAGTTAGTTTGCTTGTTTTTGAGACGGAGTCTCACTCTTTTACTCTGAGCAAAGTACTGCGGCATCAGAGCTCGTTGTTTTTTGTAGGATTTACATACTGTTTTCACTATTTTAAACAGTAGCCTACGTTTATAAATCAGAAGAGTTTACATTAGAGTCTGGACCCTTAGTATCTCTTGAAAAATGGAAAGATCTGGCAACATCGGGCCCATATGGCCATACAGCTGAGTGACAGCCCCAGGGACAGTGAGCCCCACAGCCCTCCCTGCTGCTGTGCCGGGCACCATGCACAGAGGGGGTGTGCCACGCGCACAGGCAGGCTTTGCTTCCCCCGCAGTGGCCCTGATGTGGGGATGCTCCTCTCAGAGGGGTCCCATGGCCTCAGTGACCCAAAGATGCCATGTAGACTCGAGGCAGCCTGGTTTTGTCACCTGTCTTGCTCTGGGCATCTGAGTTAGCAAGGGCCACTGAGACTGGCGGTCATCCCAGGTCCTTCTTTCTAGCTCTATCCTCCGTGTCCCCCTCCTATCTTTGAAGTATGAGGCCCTTGTAAGGTGGATCAACACTGTAAGGTCCTATAAGGAAGCCCTGAAGGCGACTTGCCTTTGTGGAGAAAACAGCTTGCTGAAGTTCAATTGCTCATCTGGAATTCCCTGGGGTGGGAACTATCACCTGTGACCAGGGCAGGCTGGCACTCCCACGGACACCTGTGCCCTCATCGTGCCTTCCACACTAGCACAGCCAGTCCCAACCAGGTGCTGGGAGCAGGGCGAGACTGTGGCGAGGCTGAGGGGTTAGTGCAGGGGTGGGGGTGACCCTATTGTCTCTGGAGGGGACGGCTGCTCTGGGGCCCCTGAGATGTTTGAAACCTGGGATTTCTTTATAATTGCACGTGTCTGACTCTATCTGTTTTTCTGACTGAATTGCCAATAAAAAGGAGTTAAATGCAGATTTGTGGGAGTGGAAAGAAAAACAAATTAAGCTCCAAGAGCTGTCTAACTCAGCCAATCACCTGGAGGAGAAGCGGAGGGAAGGAGGGTGGGTGCAGGTTTGACAGGGAAGGGAGATGGCCTCATTCCAGGCCCCCAGGATGCCAGGGGATGGTGGGGGGAGCAGGCCTGGCAGAAGAAGTGTCAGGGACACCACAGGGCAGACCAGCAGGGCGCACATGCAGGCTCTGTCTCCAACAAGGGGCTAATTCATGTCTCTCTGCTTGGAATTTTATTTCTGAGAAGCTTCATTTTTTTACGGCAGTTTTCTTTTTGAGAATACAGGTCTTGAAACCTGCCATTCTAAGCCTGCGATTTCTAGCCCAAGTGTCAAAACATCTTGCAGACCCCTAGGTGAGGGTTGTGCTATTCCTGTTCAGTTTGACGCTTCGCTCGGGGTTCACATGAAAGCAGAGTCCCAGGAAGTAACTCTATGCCTCACCCCCACCCTGCCAGGGGCACCAACATGTTTCTTCCTTGGCCCGAATTAGACGCAGGGCAGCCCTCTCTCCACTGTCCCCGAGATCATCCGACTGAGCCCTCCATGCTCAGATGAGCACTGCTTTGACTGGGACTTTGTAGATTGAGGGGAAAGGAGGGTTTGGGAATGTGATTTCAAGCGGTTGGATGTGGAGTACATACTTACATCTTTTTCTTCTAAGTTTCAGGTTTAGTGTTTTTTGTACCTTCCTTTTAAAGAAAAAACTGCAAACCCAGTAATCAGATTTCTACCCAGGACTGGACGCACACCATGGCTGCCAGGGGCAGGGAGGGCCAGCCGAGGTGGGGAGGTGGGGGTAGACAGACCAGAAGGTAAGGGCGGACGAAGTTCCACCACGCTGCTCGGAGAGTGGCAAAGAGGTGACACTTTTTAACTTTCACGTGTTGCCTGTCCTAATCAGGATAAGGTCTACAGCACAGGTCACACTGCCTGCTAGTTCAGGAAAAAATGTATTTTCTTGATTTTTTTTCTTTTTTGAGATAGAGTCTCACTCTTGCCCTGGGTAAAGTGCCATGGCATCATCACAGCTCACAGCAACCTCAAACTTGGGCTCAAGCGATCCTCTTGTCTCAGCCTCCCAAGTAGCTGGGACTGCAGGGGTGTGCCACTGTCCTCAGCTAATTTTTCTATTTTTAGTGGAGACAGGGTCTCACTCTTGCTCAGCCTGGTCTCCAACTCCTGAACTCAAGTGATCCACCTTCTTTGGCCTCCCAGAGTGCTAGGATTTCAGGCCACCGTGCTGGGCCTGTTTTCTTGATTTTTAAAAAAATTTGGCAGTGGGCGGCACCTGTGGCTCAGTGAGTAGGGCACCGCCCCATATAACGAAGGTGGGAGGTTCAAACCCGGCCTTGGCCGAACTGCAAAACAGAAAAATAGCCAGGTGTTGTGTTGGGCGCCTGTAGTTCCAGCTACTCAGGACGCTGAGGCAAGAGAATCACCTAAGCCCAGGAGTTGGAGGTTGCTGTGAGCTGTGTGATGCCCCAGCACTCTACCGAGGGCGATAAAGTCAGACTCTGTCTCTACAAAAAAAAAAATTGGCAGAGTATAGATGGAAGTATTTAAGGTAGAAACATAAAAGGCAGTGCAAGTCTGAAAGCATCCGTTAGAGCCAGTGAATGGACACAGATAGGAAAACGAGTGGATCAGTCGTATTTCTGAAGTTCTGGGTCCTTTTGGCCCAGACCTTGTTTCCCACATGAAGCCATTTTGGAAGACAAAGGGCATGCATTTCAATTCTCTGTATAACTGCAGGAGAGACATTTATTGCTCATACAATAGCCATGTTCTCTCCCCCGTTTTCTACCACCTTACATTTAGGCATGGATCATGAGCACAGCGCCATGTGTGACTTTTGGGCAAGGCACTTTCTCACTCTGCCATAGTGACCAGCAATGCTCCCTGGCACTGGTGCCTCCATGGTCCACGTGAGCCCAGTGGGCCACAGGGCTCCCTCTGCTCTCTTGATGGTCCACTTCCCTCCCCTACATGCCAGAGCAAGGGCAGCAAGTGCCGGGGCCTCAAGAATGGTCACAGCTCCCACCTGCCATGTCTGCAGGTTTCTGGTGGGTGCTGGTCTGAATTGATGTCAGATTTACGTATAGGTGATCCTTGGAAGACAAAGGGAGAATAGACGTCAGAATGCAGCTCTTCCTTAATAAAAACATGAATGCAAACCCATGACAACCAGCTAGGAGGCTGAAAGGAGTTAGCTTCCTGTTGGTGGGGCCTGGTGAGCACCGTAGGTCTTTGTCCTCTGCTACCACGGGCTCCACTAGACAAGCAGGGGAAACTGTGCCACTTACGAAGCTATGCTGGGCTCTTTCATGCATTTGTACCTTTGGCTAATTCCTTATGGCAGAGACCCCAGTATCTGCTCTCCCCTTGTCACTTCACAATAGAGCCACTGGTGTGTAGCTGGGCACAAGGCTTCCCAGAATAAAGACTACATTTTCTAGTCTTCCTTGAAACTAGGTGGGGCCTTGCAGCTAAGTTCTGGTTGATGGAAATGCAGGTGGGAATGCTGTGTGAGACTTTTAAGAAGCAACCTTCTGGGAGGGGCATGTGTTTTTTCTCACTGGTGTGCTTCCTGCTGTCTAAAATCCAGACATAATGGCTGGAGCCCCTGCAGCCATCTTGAAGCAGTGAGGTGGAAGCCTCACATTGAGAGCGGCAGAGTAGCAAGAGAGGGGCAGCAGCCCACTAGGTATACACTGCCTGCCTTTGGTCTTCTTTTACATGAGACCATTGCTACGTGTGTACTTGGGGTTTTAGTCTAAACAGATTCACCCTCTTTCCTCAAATGTATCCCTCCTATTGGTATCCGAGTCATAACTGACCTTGCTCGATCAGAGATTCTTTGCCTCTAAAGAATCAGCCAGCCTTGTTGCCTGCACTTACAGTTAGAGGAATCAAAGAGAAGATATATGTAGACAGAATGTTCTGGTTCTCCTGTAAAAGAAAATGAAGCAGAAATACGGAGACTGTTTTAAAATAACTTGAAAGCCACACCTGTTACGCCTCTGTTGCCTTTTTGTTGTGCTGTCTAAAATGTCTCAGTATGTGCTTCTAGCCCTAAAAGAGGAAAGGGATGTATTCAGATGGCATGCAATGGCTGCTCGATGGCATTTGTTGCATGTCCGCACTTGTGTGCACACCTGTCTTGTGCCACAGTGTCTCATATTTACAACTGCCTGGTGAGTCAGCCTAAGGTCAGGGACCAGGTCTGAAATGAGCCACATTTAATACGTTTTGTGACTTGCCCTGGGCTCCCTGTTACAAATGTGCTTCCTGGGACACCGCGGCAAGACCTTCCCCGGTATTGATATTGAGATATCTCCCCCACCTGCACATTTATATATGGTAGACAACACTTCAAGTTTGCTTTATTCTCCTTCTGGTTTGCTCAAAGAAATTTCTGATAATCGTTAGAATTTCTTCTCAAAGTGATCTTTCATGGCTTATTTTTCTTCCATTCTGAGAACTAAATGCAAATAAGTTTTGACTTACAAATTCTAACTCAGCAGCTGACTGTCCAAACAGAGGCTCCTGTATTCCCCCCACTTTTCTCTGCATAGACTCATTCAGGAACATAACCACATTCTTCAAAAACATAAAAATTCTCATTGCAAGAGCACCAGTATTGTAATTGCTTTTAATATGATTATCCTACAGAACCGTCATTGGAATTACTTTAAAATAACAATCTATGATGTAAAAACCTTCTAACAAACGCATATTGTATTTATATGCTATCTTATAATTTTTCTTCAATGATTTTACGAGTTTTGTATTTCTTGCAAAGACATTTATTATGGCATTAACTATTTCTTTTCTTTTCTCTTTCTTTTTTTGGAGACAGAGTCTCACTCTGTCACCCTAGGTAGAGTTGTGTCATAGTTCATAGCAACCTCAAACTCTTGGGCTCAGGTGATCCTCTTGTCTCAGCCTCCCAAGTAGCTGGGACTACAGGTGCCCACTACAATAGAAAGTCAGTTCTTTCTATTTGTAGTAGAGATGGATCTCACTCTTTCCCAGGCTGGTCTTGAACTCTTGAGTTCAGGTGATCCGCCCGCCTTGACCTCCCAAAGTGTTAGGATTATCGGTGTTGAGTCACTGAGACTGGCTGCATTTAACTGTTTCATTGACACTTAGGTTTTTAAAAACACAACCTGCCAAAATCCTCAGCTTCTCAGCTTTAATCTTACTATTTATAACAGGAACAGAAATAAAATCACTGCTTTCAAAACAAACTTTTCAGTTTCAAAAGTCAGCTAATCTTAAGTCCATTTCATGGGTTACAGGTGGTATATCCTCCTGAACGCAGGCTGTAGATAGCTCCAACACTGTCTACCTGAAATTTGGCATGACATTTGGGAAGACGCTCCTTTACTCCAAAACAGTTCTTTTCCATAACTAGAGGCCTCCTGCAGTCTCTGGGGTAGAAGCTCAGGAGTTTGACACACAGCCAGTCCATGGTAAACCAGGTGAGCTTGTTAAGTCGGTTTGTGCAACACGTTTTAATTTTAGCTATTCCACATCACAGGAAGAATTAAAAAGAAAAGTCTTCTACTTAAAGATGGGAGGCAGTAAAAACAAAACGGAGCCAGGACTGCCTCCCTGAAGACAGTGAATTGCATTAGTGTTCACGTTCAAAGGCATCTGGGCAAAGATAGGACGCAGGTAGGGAGACGTAAGACCCTGGACCCGCACATTTTCCGGGCAGCTTCTATGTTTCATTCCAGCCACTTGGCCTGACTGAGAGCAAGCGCTCAAAGGCTACTGTCATGTCTCTCTGCCATCAAGCCGTAGCCCCAAACCCTAAATTCTTTTTTTTGAGTCAGAGCCTCAAGCTGTCACCCTGGATAGAGTGCCGTGGCATCCACAGCTCACAGCAACTTCCACTTCCTGGGCTCAAGCCAGTCTCTTGTCCACCTCCCAAGTAGCTGGGACTACAGGCGCCCACCACAACGCCCGGCCATTTTTTGGTTGCAGCCGTCATCGTTGTTTGGCGGGCCCGGGCTGGATTCGAACCCGCCAGCTCAGGTGTACGTGGCTGGTGCTTTAGCCCATTGAGCCACAGGCGCTGAGCCCCAAACCCTAAATCCTAAACCCTAACCTTAACCCTAACTCCTAGAAATATGTGTACAAAGTGGGCAACAGAGGCCAGGCATGGTGGCTCCTGCCTGGAGCACTCTGGGAGGCCAAGGCAGGTGGATTGAGACCTGGAGAGGAGTTGGAGTCCAGCCTGAGCAAGAATAAGACCTTGTCTCTGCTAAAAATAGGAAAACTAGCTAGGTGTCGTGGTAGGTGCCTGAATTCCCAGCTACTTGGGAGAACGAGGGATGTCTTGGGCTCAGAAGTTTGAGGTTGCTGTGAGCTATGACACCACAACACTCTACCCAGTTCTCAAAAAAAAAAAAAAAAAAAAAAGTAGGCTATAAAGGTATTGTTTTTGGAAAAGAACAAGTGTTCATCTGGAAAGACTTTTCTCCCCTTTCCATAATGAATTTATCTGAAATAGGCAGCAATATTCATGAACTAGTGAATTTTTTTTTTTTTTTTTTTTGCTTTTGTAGCCGAAAAAGCTGTCTCTTCTTCCTCATCTCTTCCTGCTGCTAGCCAGGTCTGGTTTCTGTCGTCCCCTGCTCAGTTTACTGTAGAAGACGCCTCCCTCTCCTCAGCCCCACTCCGCCTCCCGACAGCTACTGCCATGATTGCTTTAAAAATGGTGTTGGCCAGGTGACTGCCTCTTGGGGACACTGACACCTTCCTGTTGTCTTCAGAATGAACTTGAGCGCCTTCCCTGGTCTTCACATCCTCCTGGCTCTGGAACCTGCCTATTTCTGTGAGCTCCTCCCGGGGCTTCCCACGCACTCTGCACAAGTCATCGGAAGTAGCCCCAAACTCATCATGCTGTTTTTTGCCTTGCCAAATCTCCCGCCAGGTATGTCCTCCCTGCACCCCTCCTTCTCTTCACTTCTTGGGCTCTGACTCTCTTTAAGATTCAGAAACCTAGGAAGCCTTTTGTAACTTTGTGGGGGCCTCTTCTGGGCTCTGTCTCTGCTCCGGTGTGCCTTTGTCGTGAGCGTACCCCACTGCGTGGCCCATGAGAACTGCTGTGTGTCGTAAGCACCAGCAGAGTATAGACTGTGAGGTGCTGTCTACAGGCGGGGCTCTGTGTTACTCATTAGTACCTGGCACAGACTCGGGCACAAATTACATACTTGGTAAATATGATTGATCAAATGAGTGGATCCATGGCCAGGAAGAGGTGGAGGGAAGCAGCCACACCTATGATGCCTACCGCAGGTCCAGATAATAACCAAGCCATCTTCTTCCCATCTCTGTGAGTCTCCCATCTACCCAGCGATTCCCCCTTTTCTTCTTCAACTTGCAATAGGCATCGGCATCCTGTGTAGGTGAGAACCTATTGCGGGTGGGGTAGGGTGGGGTGAGGAATGCTCTAGAAAGGGGCATTTGTCCGTTTCTCTATTCATTTCCATCTAAGTGTCTAATAACCCCCCTTGTGTTATATTGGGTGAGAACCACCACAAGGAAGGAAGAAAAGCAGAGAAGGGGAAAAGGAGAAGAAAAAACACACACTTTGGTAGTACCCGTGGAAACACAGTCTCACAAATGATATTGTAAAGAATGTTTTCACATTGAGAGAAGCATAATTGAAAGTAAATAGTCTAAATGTTTTTATCTTCCTCTACATACACATACAAGGGCTGTGAATACTGCTCTTGATTTTCTCCTCTGCCCTGGGAGGCTTCACCACTCAGGCTCCTTGGCTTGTGGCTCTGACTTGGGTCAGGACCTTGGAAGGCATCATTAGTCCGTTAGAGAGAAAAGAAAGTTGAGGTATTTGTTTCTTTTTCTTCCTCCTGTCTTCCTGGCTCCTGGCAAGCTGTACCTGTCTTGTTTACAACAGGCTGCCAGACCAGACTCGAATAGGAGGGAGGTGTCCACATTTCTTTAAAGAATACATAATCCCATCACTTTGGGGGACCTAGGCAGGAGGATCACTTGTGCCCAGGAGTTCAAGGCCGCAGTGAGCTGTGGTCAAACCACTGTACTCCAGCCTGGGTGACAGAGCAAGAAGCCATCTCAAAAAAAAAAAAAAAAAAAAAAAAGATAAAAAGAAGAATCTAGCATCTATAGAATTAAGTAAGTGGTCTTTTTAAACGTCATTTTTGCAAAAATGGAGGAGAGGAAGGGCAGAAGTCCTCAGTGGGCCTTTTGCACCATAAGGGAATGGAGCAGAATGAGACTTTCCCCGAATCCCCTTCCAATTGCTCTCTTCTGACCCAGGGGCCACTCCTCCCACAAGCCCTGAGCTCAGGCCCCTTCCCCATCCTTCATCTAACAAATGTTTTTACAGTACCCAAGGCATTTAATCTGTGGCAGCAAATTGGAGCCTTGCTGGCACGAAAAGGTCATTTCCACTCTTTTACTCAAAAACCAATGTCAAATGTTCTATCCTGGTGGGGCATGGTGGCTCACCCCGGTAATGTTAGCACTCAGAGGCTAAGGCAGGTGTTTGAGACCAGCCTGATCAAGAGCCAGACCCCTCTCTACTAAACACAGCAAAACTAGCCAGGCATCTCTTGACCGGTGCCTGTAGTCCCTGCTACTCTGGAGGCTGGGGCAAGAGGACTGCTCAAGCCCAAGAGTTTGAGGTTGCGGTGAGCTACCAAGCCACAGCACTCTGCCTAGGGAGAAAAGAGTGAGACTCTACCTCAAAGAAAAAAAAAAAAGTTCTATCCCAAAGCCAAAAATTGGGCACTGCTTTCCTCAGTGGTCTTTGGGATTCCTCATTCACCTTGTTTCAGATCTAAATGACAAACATGAAGAGCGTTATCCATGAGAGGGAAAATCACAAATACAGATCAACAGGTGCAGGATGAAGAGAGAGTGCGTTGCTCCAGAGACGGTTCGCTCCCTCGGGTCAGACACATGCTACCGCACTTCCACGCACACCGATTTAATCTTCTTAAAACTCTTGAGGTAGTGAGCATTAGTTCCCTCATTTGGTAGGTGAGAAAACTGATTACTGAGAAGTTTTGAAATCTGCCTAAGGTTACATTAGCGCCTGACAGCCAGGCAGGATTCAGACACCGAGACGCCAGAATGCTTGTTCTTAACCATCAGATTCTGTGAGAACTCAGACAAGCCTTCTGTCCTCTCTAAGTCTGAATTTCCTCTACTGAAATGAGGGGGCAAGATTTAATCATTGTAACTGTCCCCTTTGCTGCAAACCTGTGTTTTCCTAGGGGCAGTGGTGGTGGGGGCGCTGGACCTCAGTCTAACGCCAGGTGGCGCACAGCCCGCAGGGCCAGCGGGGTGTGGGACCTTCGGGACACAGCCCCTGTCCCCACTCAACCCTCCGACTGTGGCCGTGGGAGTGGAGTGGAAACTTGTTCCCAGAAATTGGTGCAAAGCCACATAGCTTCTACGGGGGAGAGCCAAGAGTTTCGCCAATTGGTCTGATTCCTGTGGGCACGCATTTCATCAGCCACAGCAGCACTACTTAGCTGGCAGATTGGACAGGAGACCCTGGGGTCTCACACCACCAGTTCCTCTTGTTTTTTTCCTGCACATGTTGTATTAGAACCAACATTCTAAATAAATCAGGTGAAGAAGTAGATGCATGTCACCCAAGATGGGTGTTCTCAGTGGAAAGAAGAATTGCTGTGACAAGTACACCCAACCCACTCTGAAACCACCGGGAGACCTCTCTCAGGCAGCGCCCCCATTTGTGTGTAAAAAGAGTTGAAGTTAGCATGCTGACCCAGGCACACAGCGGGTGAGAAGGGGCAGGACTGCCCTCCATGTACTGGACTTCCGGACCAGTGGAGTCAGGGACATGCTGGCCACCCTGCCTGTGGCAGGGTTTGTCCCCTAATTCTCTGAGATAAACCTGGAGGGTGGAAATGGGTCCCATCTGGGGAACTGGGAGGTAAGACAAAGATTCTTCCAACTTAACGCTCTAATAATAATGATAATAATAAGATCCAGGGCGAGAACAGGACTACTCCACCAAGGACCCCAAATTCCACCCCCTGGCCTGTCAGCTCACACTCTCTCTTCAGATTCTGGAAACATCTATTCGGACATCTAGTCTCTCAATTCTCCTTCAGCAAACCCCAAGCAGTGAAAAGTTAGACCTGTAATCCTGGCTAACTTCAGTCTTTGGGAGAAGCAGTAAAAACGTCTGCCATGGAGAAGACCATGGTGAAGCTCGCCATGCTCGTTTACAGCTGAGTTTTCTAGCTTAAATTCCTATTTTCATAGTTAGTGGGGGAAAAACAATTGTATTGGTCTCTGAAAGATAATTTTTTTAAAAAAAGTTAAGCTGACATGATTTTTTTAGAAAGCCATTGTGGTTTGTAAAGTTGGTTCCAGAAAAATGCAGATTTTACGTCCCCCTACAGCAAGGTCACACAAAGCCTCTGAGAGCTAGACAGCAGCTATGAATCCAGCATCAACGGGCTTGCTGGGAGCAATTAACACTGAGTCAGGTCTGCATGCATGTTGGGAGCTGATAGGACTTTAATCGTTGCATCCTACTGTGTGAAGAAATACGCACTTCTATTAGCTCTAAGTCAATGACTGTGGCTCCCCCCGTTTATGAGCTTGGAGTCTGGGCAGGCTGAACAAATAAAATAATGCTTGTGGCTCCTCCGGTCCCACCGTCTTTCCTGGGATTGACTGTTCTTCCCATGAAATGTCAGTTCTCATCAGCAAAGAGAACAAAGAAAGCCAGAATATTAGCTTGAGGAGAACTAAGACACCATCTGGTGGCCATTTACTATAAATCTTTGCCTCGCATGCAAATTCCTTGTACAAAGGAGCCCGGCCTATTGATTTGTGGGCTGCTGGGAAGCAGTCTGTGTGACTGGGGAAAGCCTGAGAATCCCCGAGCTTCCACACATGGCAGACCTCTTCCCTCTTTTTAATTCTTGTCCTAATTTAAAGTACTCAGACCCCATTTTTCTAACATCCTAACCACAAAGCCGAGCGAGCGTCCCTCTGAGGTCTTTCCCAGCACAAGAAATAGAGTCCTGTGGGCTGTAAGGTTTTATTCTCCGGTTGGGAGGCTTCTTGAAAGAAACAAATGCCCAAGAAACCCTGATAATTTTTCCTCCATGAATATTCTGTTGTAAAATAGAAAAATATAAAGAGCTTGTCTATCAGGTTCTCTTTCTCATTTAAAATTTGCTTCACTGATAAAGACCATTTTTACAAGACTAGTCTTGGGCTCCCCGACCACAAACTGGCCTTTGTCCTCTTTGGCAGATGGCAGTGATTAAATGACCCCAACTTGACATCTTTTCATCAACAGTCTCAAAGCAAGGCTGTCCCCGAGGAAAATTCCCTACCCAGTGAGTGCAGCTTTTCCCCAGGGTCCCTTATCCCCTAGTCCAGCTGGCAGGTTCTGTACCCCTCTGCCCACTTCATAGCTCAGCAACGGCCCCTCCTGACTGAGGTGTGAGGTTGGTGTTTCAATTCTGAAAAACTCTTCCTTGCTATGATCAAATACTCTCTGGGAGTATTTTCACTTTACCAGGGGCTCTGTACCGCATGAGCCAAAGGACAGAACTTCCAGTAGTGTCAGCTGGGGAGGGGTGACAAGTTGTGACAAGTGGTTCTGGGCAGTAGACCCTACCGGAAGCCCCCACACCTGTGGGAGCCATTGCTTTGCTGCTAGTAAGGCTGAGCAGCTCGAAAGCTCCGTGCTTTATGTCCTAGGATGCTAGAGCACAGGGCCCACAGCTTCTGTCCACAGGAGCCAGGGGCCTCAAGCACGTCTCTCTCCTGCCATGGCTGGTAGAGCTGTGTTCAGACTTGCCTTCTCTGAAATAAATAGTTGGGCACTTCTCAGAAACGGGTACTTCGTGTTAATTAACAGGAAGAGGATGAAACAGGACCTCAGCTCAGGAGACATGAGGAACAGCAGGCCCGGGAGGGGCGGGAGACCAGGGTGTGGAGGAAGGGAGGGGCGCCACGGAGCAGGTATTAGTTTTCCCAGCACAAATTGGTTTGTTTTTCCTTGTTTGGGACTAGAAAAGGGAGAAAGGAGGGCGACCCCTTATTGCTCACTTCCCTGGACATTATACTTAAAGCTCGAGGGGTCACCAAGAATTCTCTGTTGTCAAAGGCCAAGGGCTGGGACAACTGTCAGCTCAGTGTTTCAGGAGGGGGATGCACCTGGACTCCAGTTCACTGGGGAGAGAGCGGAGCACCAGGCAGTGTTCTGCAGTACCATTTGCTTTTCAGAACCAGAATGACCCCCAAGCACCTACACAGGCTTCCTTCTGGCCACTGTGGTTCTGTAGCCCCTCCTGAAACACTGAGGCCATGCGGGGAGGCGGGGAGCTCAAAGTTGGGCCAGTGGGAAGCAGGGGAGGAAGACTCCACAGAATGGAGTACTCCACAACCTGAGAGTGGCTCAGGACTCCTCCCCACCTGAGATCTTGGGGAATAGAAAGTCCAGGTCCCTAGCCTCAAATGTCAAGAACTCCCCATAAGCCATGGATGTGAGAGTTGGTTAGACTTACTCAGCCACTGAAAATGTTAGACAGAACAATTCCGAGGTGTCAGTACGAAGGTACCACCTTGAAAGCAGAAACACAGTTGGGACCAGAGGAGAGCCAGAGGGCTGCATTGAGTCCCTACAAAAATAGACATTGGCTTCCTGGTACTATAGTACCTCCAAAAGTGACTTTATTTGGACATAGAGTCTTTACAAGAGGTAATCAAGTTGAGATCATTTGGATATGACTGATGTCCTCGTAAAAAGGGGAAATTTGGACAGAGACAAACACAGAGAGAACGCCATGTGAACGTGACGGTGCCCTTCTGCAAGGCCAGGCAGGAGAGAGGCCTGTATGTATCCTCTCTCACTGCCCTCAGACGGAAGCAGCACTTGAACTTGGATTTGCAGCCTCTAGAACTGGGAGGCTATACATTTCCATTGTGTGAGGCACCCGGTTTGTGGTATCCTGTTGGGGCAGCCCTGAGGGATCCCCCCACAGGTCTCTCGTATGTGTTTGCGTGAGTCCCTGCACGGCTCTGGTGATGAGTTCAGCTACAAACAACTGAACACTCCAGATTCCCTTCCAACCGAGCACCCTCTGACTTTCTGGCCTCTGGGACTATAAAAGCAAACAGCACTCCTGGCCACTCAGAACCCACAGAGGTGGACAGACTGAGACTGTTTTTGTGCAGCTTGTCACAAACCACCGATTCCCGAGACACATTTTCTGAGCCTTTCTCTTTCCTCGCAATCCTGCTTCTCCTCTGGCCATGCCTGCCTTCGAGTTCACCCTGGCCTTGTGTGCTGTAATGGGACAGTGGTTCTGAAGGAGGCTGTGCCCTTGAACCCACCTTGCCACCTACTTCTCTATTCCCACCTCTTCGCCTCAGTGTCTGCCATCAATTTTGCTGGCTTTTACGTGGGAATTTACACGTGTTAGGTGAACTCTGAGTGTGTCCGGGACAGGTGCAGGCTTGTTGGGAGAGGAGGCGCCGGAGGGGAGTATGAGGGTGCAGACTAAGGCTGGCACACACAAGTAGGCTGGGAGCACGGTAGAGGGTCCCCGCATTCTCGGAGCTGCCTTCGCTTGTGAATACTTGTATCATTTCCTTTGCAAGACTCATATCATTAAACAGGCAGCAGTGGTGAAAAACCAGACCTGAAATTTAACAGGTCAATTAAATACCCTGTTTTGACATTTTGAGACTGAGGTTGGTGGACCATTCCAAGAATGGGTTTAACTGGGACACATCCCTAGCCCTTCTGGTCCAGAGCCCTCCTGGGGCGTGACTCTGCTCACACCAGGGCAATCATCTCAAAAAAGAGACCCTGGGCACAGAAAAGGCAACTGTCACTGTTGGGTGGGGTGTGTGTGAGAGAGACAGAGAGAGAGGCCTCTAATGTGGCAGAAAAAGACAGGGAGGTGGAGGGAGGGGACAGGCTCCTTTGAGGTGGTTCCATCTGTGCTGAGTGACTAAAATGAGGGTGATGTAATGAATAATCTGCAGACTTCCAACTGCTATAATTCTGTGTGAATAATTCTGATAATGACCCTTTACTCAGCAAGGGTGGCATCCAGATAAGCACATTGCTGGAGCTTTCCCGTCAGCTTCTGTTAACAGCGTGTTCAATTGCCATCTAACATGACGTAATGCACCACCATGATGGACATGTCCCTGTTGGGCCTGCCAGCCGTGAGAGAAATGACGAAACAGGAGCCTGTCTAGATAGAGGGGGAGCCGCCCCAGGGACTGCTCAGGCCTGATGCCCCCTCCTCCCCTCTGTTGGTGAGCCCTGGGTACCCACCAGCACTTCCCAGGCCAGAAACACATCAGATGGACAGAGGCCTTGGTCTGGAGGAAGGAGACTTCAAGGCTTTCTTTCCAACAAGGGGCCTTTGTGGGAAGGTGAGAGAGGCTGTTGTGACAAAGCGGCAGGGCTGTGGTTTATTTGCTAATCTCAGGGTAAAAATTCTGATGCCATCAAGTGCCCCAGACTCCACATGCAGTGAAGTTTTGTGTTATCTTTCCCAACATCTCTTTTGCTTTTTTGGGGGGCAGCATTTCCAAGTTTTCTTTGGTGAATTCCCCTCCTTCCATGCCCAGCCATGTGTTTTAGGGGGCTTCATCCACATTTGGGGAGCTCATAGCCCAGGCCCAGCCAAAGAGAGTACCGTGCCTCCCAGGGCCAGAGATTGCTTCGGGTGTGGGCCCGTCAGAGAGACTTCTGGGCTCTTTATCACAGTCATGGGGAAAGAGGTGTCCTATTTCTGTTGAAGCTGCTAAACTAGTAGAATTGATCTAGGAGGGTTAGGGGCACCTACGTCCACTTGGGAGAAGAGCCTGACCAAGAATAAAACAAACATGAAAATAAAGCCAAACAGAAATGAGAAAGCGGCGGGGGTTGGGGACAGAAATGATTTCTGGCATCTATTCAAGATTCTAGTCGCAGCTTTGTTTGACATTGATGCAATATTTCTCAGCCATATAACCCAATAAAGGCTGGGCACCCGTAGTCAGTGGTTAGGATGCTGGCCATGTGCACTGGAGCTAGTGGGTTCGAACCCAGCCTGTGCCTGCTAAACAAACAAACAATAAACAAAAAATAGCTGGGCATTGTGGCAGGCACCTGTAGTCCCAGCTACTAGGGAAACTGAGGCAAGAGAATCACTTGAGCCCAAGAGTTTGAGGTTGCTGTGAGCTGTGACGCCACAGCACTCTACTGAGGGCAACATAGTAAGACTCTGTCTCAAAAAAAAAAACGCCAATAATTTCTCTCACTCATTTCCATTTTTGGTTGGGTTTCCATCACTTGCAACTGACAGAGTCATGGCCAATAATAACGCCTAGTAGCTCCACAGGCCCGGCACACAGAGTCTGCTGCTGTCCCTCTCCAGGGCAGGAGGAGCTGGAGTCCCTCTGACAGAGGGACCAAGGGGTCTGAATCTATGCTGGCCATCTCCCCACAGTGCCCTCCTGATTTCTCTTTCTCTCATCCTCCTCCCCTTCTTCTTCCTCCTCCTCCTCCTTCTTCTTCTTCTTCTTCTTCTTCTTCTTCTTCTTCTTCTTCTTCTTCTTCTTCTTCTTTTTCTTCTTCTTCTTCCTTCTTCTTCTTCTTCTTCTTCTTTTTTTTTGTAGAGATAGACTCTCACCTTATCGCCCTCGGTAGAGTGCTGTGGCATCACAGCTCACAGCAACCTCCAACTCCTGCGCTTAGGTGATTCTCTTGCCCCAGTCTCCCGAGTAGCTGGGACTACAGGTGCCCGCCACAACACCCAGCTATTTTTTTTTGTTGTTGCAGTTTGGCCACGGCCGGGTTTGAACCTGCCACCCTCGGTATATGGCCTCGCCTGACTCACTGAGCCACAGGTACTGCCCTTCTTTCTTCCTCTTAATGTTACCTAGGATTTTAAAAGATACTAAACATTTCATTTTGTCAAGAAGTAAGCAAGTGCTCAAAAACTGATGGTATACAGGACTGAGGATCAGCTGGAAGGGGCTCCTACGGAGTAACTCTTGAACAATTTAAGCACAAAATAATAGGAGGCTGTAATTGATTATAGACCATTAAAAAGAAGTCTATGAATCCATACCAATAATAAATATGTAAATAGACCAAGGAATTAATAAATGAACTAACAAAGCAACAAACAAATACAGGGGCTCTTCACTTATGATGCAGTTACATACCAATGAACTCACTAAAAGTTGAAAATATCATTAAGTTGAAAACGCATTTAACATACCTAACCCACTGAGCATTATAGCTTAGCCTAACCTGCCTTAAATATGGTCCACAACACTTACGTTAGTTCACAGTTGGGTAAAATCATCTAACATAAAGCCTGTTTTATAACAAAGTATTGAATATCTTGTATAATTTATTGAATACTATACTGAAAATAAAAAACAGAAAGGTTGCATGGGTACTTAAAGTACAGTTTCTACTGAACATTCATAGTTTTTGAACCTTCATAAAATAAAATAATCAAAAGTCTAGGACTGTCTCTAAACAAATAGAAGAGAGGGAAGGACTTTTACTGAGAGCAGAATGTCAAGCATCAGACAGTAAATGTGAAGGAAATCATTGTTGAATATGTTTGAAATTTTTTCTTGTTGAAAAATCATCATTTTGAAGTTATCATAGTAAGTATTTTGATAGGAGTTATAATGAATATGTAGATTATTTGGGGAGTATAAACTTTTTAATGATCTTAATTCTCCCATTCCATGAACATGGGATGTCTTTCAATTTATTTATGTCTTCTTAAATCTCCTTTAGCAATGTTTTGTGGGTTTTGGTGTGTACAGTTTTTAGCTCCTTGGTTAAGTTTAATACTAAGCATATTATTCTTTTTGATGCTACTATCTATGGGACTGTTTTTTTAATTTCCTTCTTGGACTGTTCATTGTTAGTGTATAAAAATGCAACTAATTTTATGTATTGATTCTGTCTCTAGCAACTTTACTGAATTTGCTTATCACTTACAGTTGTGTGTGTGTAATCTTTAGGGTTTTCTACATATAAATGTTTATTTTTTTATTTTTTATTTTTTTAGAGACAGAGTCTTACTTTACTACCCTCAGTAGAGTGATGTAGCATCACAGCTCATAGCAACCTCCAGCTCTTGGGCTTAGGTGATTCTCTTGCCTCAGCCTCCCGAGTAGCTGGGACCACAGGTGCCCGGCTATTTTTTTGTTGTTGTTGCAGTTTGGCTGGGGCCGGGTTTGAACCTGCCACCCTCGGTATACGGGGATGGCGCCCTGCTCACTGAGCCACAGGCACTGCCTATATTTTTTAAAAGGGAAGTGTTCAAGTACAAAAAAAAGAAAAAAATTACAAAAGTATATTTTAGTATAAATGAGACTAAAGGAACATGACAACCAAATGCAATGCCTAATTCTAGATTGCATCTTTTGTCGGGAGGAATGTTATAAAGAACATTATTGGAACAATTAACAAAATTGGAGAACAGAGGGTAGGTTAGGTAAAATAATAGCATCACTATTTAATTTACTGAAGTTGATGATTCCAGCGTGCTTATGAGAGGGAATAGCATTATTCTTAGAAAATGTACATTGAAATATTTAGGAGTTTGATGAGGAATTTGATATGTCATTTACTCTCAAATGGTTCAGAAAAATAATAGAGTTGGAGTGAGAGAGAGGGAGAGAGATAGGGAGAAAGAGGGAAACAATGATACAAATAATAAAATGGGGCAAAAGTGTAAACCCGGTAAAAATGTGTCAGGTGAGTGCTATATATGATTTTATTCTTACAGCTCCTCTGTAGGTTTGAGTTCTTTCCAAATTGTTGTTGTTGGTTTGACAACACTGGCACTGGCACAAGGCTGTTCTCCCTTGGCTGGGGACAGGGGCTCCCACCGGCTGTGCACTCAGCTGGACAACTCCCCTGGCCCACCAGGCCCTGCTGTAACTAGAAGAGTAGCACGTGAGACTTCTTTCCACATGGATTGGTAATTATGTCAAGTGGAATTTAATCCTTCCAAATCGGGAGGATTATTTTGGATAAACCATTAAAATTGTTAATTAAAATGTTAGTGTCTGATCGGTGCTTTCCCTGTTGATGGGAATTCTCCCAGATCCAGGTGTGTGGCAACCCCTCCCGTTTAACCCAGGTAAAACTTAGGGCCTTGATATCACCTCCATTTCTGCCTGCACCCGAGGAACTCTCCACAGGTGGGAGTGAGGCCATAAAAAAAAAAGATGTTTTTAAGATATAGTCCAAGTTAAAAGAAGACTAAATATTTTGCACTGAACATTTCTGGAGCCTCTAGCATGTGCAGGGGCAAGAAGAATAAGACGTATCATTGTCCTCAAGCAGCTTACCATCTAAACAGAGAAAAACAGGGAAACACACAAAAGGTTAGATAATCATAGAAGGGGCATTTCCATAGTTCCCTACATAAGAAACATTGTCAAGTAATGGAAATTCATTGCCCATTAGTGGAACAGACTGTGAGACAAACGTTCAGAAAATGAAAGGCTCCTTGGAGGCAGAGCAAGCTGAGAAGACTTCACTGAACCAATGAGTAAGGCTGGGGTGGGATTTGGGTACAATTTGTAGGTAAAAGAAGGGAACTTCCAAGGCGGGGAGAACCCATGAACCAGAATGTAGAGATAAGCATGCTCAGGCCTGTTTGAAGTACTATAGTAAATGGACTAGTTTATCAAGACACCAGGTTTGGAAAGGAGAATTAAAGATAAGGTCCTTTGAGGCGGTTGCTTGAATTCCAAGCAGCTTAGGCTTTGTGGGTGATGGAAGAGCAGAGAAGTCTCTGGGGCTGATTTGGGGCAGGAAGAGCCTTCGGGCTGTTGACTGTTAGAGCCCATTGTTGAGCACCCCTGTATTTCAGGTGCCTCATTTACTTACTCGATCCTTAGGAAAACCAAACAAGGCAGATATAATCACCTCCACAGTGGCAGGAAGAACTATGGTGCCCAGGGAAGGCATATCCTTTCCCTGGGGCCAGGTAGGTAGGAAGGGGCAGAGCCAGGGGCCAAATAGAGGCTTGTCCGGTCAGGGTTGGCTCTCTCCCCACACCATACCCCTCCCTGTTGTACCAGGAGCACAGAGCCACGACGACCCCACAGGGGCTGTGGGTGCAGGTAAAGAAAGAAAAAGAGAGATGTAGGGAAAACATGAAGGAAAAAACTGACAAGACGGGGTAAACCATTAAGGTTGGGAAGTGATTGAAAAAGAAGAGTTAAATAAAGCTTCTTTCTTTATTCATTTTGAGACAGAGTCTCACTCTGTTGCCCAGGCTAGAGTGCCGTGGCATCAGAGCTCTCAGCAACCTCAAACTCCAGGGCTCAAGTGATCCTCTTGCCTCAGCCTTCTGAGTAGCTGGGACTACAGGCAAGTGTCACTATGCCCAGCTAATTTTTCTATTTTTAGTAGAATCAGGGGTCTTGCTCTTGCTCCGGCTGGTCTTGAACTCCTGAGCTCCAGCGATCCTCACACTTTGGCATCTCAGAGTACTAGCATTACAGGAATGAGCCACCTTGTCTAGCCTTTCCTCTTGTTTTAGAAGCAAGAACTTACTGTTACGACTGTGCTAGTTCTTTGGAGAAAGAAAAAATGATCACAATATTTTCTTTACTCTCAATAATATTCTAGTCTAGGATAAGATGTTATAAATGTACATAAATATGTATAATAGAGGAAAGCATTAGATAAATGCTATAAAAGCAATATATCCAGTGCTATAGAAGATTAGAAGAAGAAAATCTAAGTGGTAAAATCAACCATTCGCTGAAGAGAAAATGTTTGATGTGGACTTTAAGAAATGGATACAGCCTTCAAAGGCAGAGGGAGGAGGTAAGAAGAGATTGTCTAGACCAGGTTTCTCTACCAAGGCACCACCTACGTTTCGGGTGGCTCGTTCTTTGCTGCGGGGGCTTTCCTGGGCATTGTTGGATGTCTAGCACGTCTCTGGCACATCCCACTACATAATACCGCTCTCAGTTGGGACAGCCAACTCCAGACATTGCTAAATTTCCCTTGGAGGGCAACCTTGGTTGAGAACCACTGTTCTAATCTAAGAGAATGATGTGAGAATGGGTGTATGTTTGGGGAATAAAGAGGCATCTGTATCGGCTTGTTTGAAAATGTATTTCTTGGAACATTGGTGTCTTGTGAGATAAGTGATAGTCTCTTAGACAGGATTCATGGTTAAATGGCATTGAGAAATGCCACATGCTTCCCCCCTCAACTGGAGGTTTACAATGTATATCAGAATAGTAAAGCCTTTGAGAGATTATGCAAGAAAGCTGTCTGACTTTGGCGAAATTTAATTACCACGGAACATTTTTCTCAAGAAACAGTACTAACCTCCTGAAGGGCACCATTGTATTGCAGGATACAGCTTGGAAAATGATGGTGTATTTGACTGAAACACAGGGCATACGAAAGATTTAAAGCTGAGAAAGTAGAGATAGACTCTAGGACCAGATTCAAAAGGCTTAGAACTAAGCTAGGAAATCTGAATTTCCTTTAGTCAACAAGGGGGAGGTAACCAGCAAGTAACATAATGAAAACTGTGCTTTGGTTATTCATTCAACGTATATTAAGCAACATTAGTCTGGTGGCAGCAAGCCAAGTAGATTAGAAGATGTAGAAAGACCGGGTGCAGTGGCTCACACCTGTAATCCTAGCACTCTAGGAGGCTGAGGTGAACTGCTTGAGCTCAGGAGCTCGAGACCAGACTGAGCAAGAGTGAGACCCCATCTCTCCTAAAAAAAAAAAAAAAAAGGAAAAAACTAGCTGGGCATCATGGTTGATGCCTATAGTCCCAGCTGCTTGGGAGGCTGAGGCAGGAGGATCACTTGGGCCCAAGAGTTTGAGATTGCTGTGAGCTATGATGATGCCAGGGCCCAGAGTGAGTTTGTTTAAAGAAAAAAGAAGAAGAAGATGATGAAGATACAGGAACCAAGTTGCCTTGTTAGCACAAAAGCAATAACTTAAGAGTGGAAGCAATGGAGAGAAGAGGAGCATGTAAACAAATATTTAGAGATTAACTATATAGACTGTCTGAGCTATTGGAGGATAGAACAAGAAGAGGAGTCAATGATAGCTGCAACTTCTTTTTTCTTTTTTTTTTTTTTGAGACAGAGCCTCAAGCTGTCACCCTGGATAGAGTGCTGTGGCATCACAGCTCACAGCAACCTCTAATTCCTGGGCTCAAGCGAGTCTCTTGCCTCCGCCTCCCAAGTAGCTGGGACTACAAGCACCCACCACAATGCCTGGCCATTTTTTGGTTGCAGCTGTCATTGTTGTTTGGCAGGCCC